>PVKP010003398.1:0-109432 GCA_004027715.1 Plecturocebus donacophilus | reverse complement strand
GGAAGAGAAAGAGGGAGAGAGAACGTGATACTTTTTCTATTGCCCCAGGCTAGAATGCAGTCTAAAAATGGGTATTAAAAACCTCTTTTATGCCAATAATTGTGATTAATGACGAAGACAGGAAAGAATAGGGGATGATAATAACAACCAAGCAGCCAACCAATATTTTATTTAAACCTGTGAAATGCTATGCAATTGCTGGGGAGTGATTTACTTCCAATTATGTGGTCACTTTTAAAATAGGTATAATGTGATACTGAGAAAAATGTATGCTTTGTGGATTTGGGGTGGAGAGGGACTAGCATTAACTTCACATGAAAGCCAGACAAGGTTGTCATCTCCTTTTCCCCTGGTGGTCGTGCAGGGCTGCCGCCTGCCAGGGCAGGTCGTGGTCGCCAGCAGAGAGGAACGCGCTCGCTCGTCGCAGTGACGGGGATGAGCGGCTGACCCAGAAGCCACAGCAGCAGCTGGAGGGAGGCGGCAAGGACACCCTGGCCAGCCTTACAGGAGGGTGTGTCCCGGGCCCAGGCCGAGCTGGTTCAGGAGCAGACCCTGTTCCAAGCGCTGGGAGCGCATCAGGCTGGTTCCTTGCCCAGAACTGAATGCTGTGCTCCAGCTGTGGCCTCACCGGAGCTGCACACGAGGAAGAACCACCTCCAGAGGTTACGTGTGGTTCCTCTGCTTATACAACCCAATACCGGATTTACTTACGGTGACCCTTTGCAGTTGTTACAATCGGTGAAACAGCAAGGCGTTGGGAAAAGCAAAGAGCAGTTAGACACCTGAACAGCTGGAACAGCTGTTTGGTCAGGAAGGTGGGGCTGCTCAGTCTTGCCAGCCTGCACCTGTTAACAGCAGTAGCATGCTTCAGGAGCTGGAGTCAGATGGCAGCACTGTGGAGCACTGTTCACAGGAGCACTGGGAACCCGCAATCAGGATCTCCGTCGCTAGCCAACAGATGAGAAATTGGATGAAATATCGGTCACGAAGAGAACAGTGAAAATTAAACAGGAGTCTTCTGAAGAAGCACAGAAGAGACGCATGGTGCAGAATATTGCACAGATTTTGGAATCGGTAGAGTTTAAATGGGAACTTTTTCAGAGGTGGACAGACTTGTCAAGGCTCCCTCTTTCTGACAAACGGGCCACTTTGGGAATTGGTTATAACACCAGTCGGAAAGGGGCTATCCATCACCATTATGCCGAGCCAGCTCCCAGGGACCCCTTGGCAAGCGACTTCAGGAGGACTTCAACTCTGAGAAGCCTGAGAGACAGATCGTCATGACACGAGTGCAGAAACTGAACTGGAACGATGTTCGCTAGGAAAGTTTAGAGATCACTATTAGCGAAACGAGGTACTCGGAGCTGCACAGGGAAATGGGTTATGCATCGCCCGCTCCCAACCAACCGGAATGTTGCTCAGCATGCATTGCCTGGAGGTATTCCTACGAGCGCAGGCCTTCATGCACTGATGGGAAGAATGTATTGAGAGGCCCCTCTCACCACACACGGGGCAATGTTCCCTGGACCCGGGAAGAGAAGGCCGGCTTTGACCTGGAAACCCTTTGAGCACAACCTCATTACGGGTGAAAATAGAACCCACCCTAATCATCTTTTGTGACCTCAGGATTGCTGAGATCAGGACTCTGCAGCAGTGCTTATTTTTATATTTCCAAGTGAATACCAAAACCTTCAGCAAAGATTGGGTTGATATTAATGAGATTTTCTCTAGAACTGTATTGGGGATCCTGGAGTTTCCCCCAAATTCGTCTATATCTAATTTGTGGAAGTAGAGAGAGATTTGTTAAATCAAAGGGTTTTCCTCTTGGGTCTAAAATGTTACCAAATCTTGCTAATTCTTAGGCATTGACATCAGTCAAAGCCTCATCTACAGACCTGGGAGAAGGCAATAATCAAAATGAACTGCTTTTGTGCCGCAGGGGGCCAGAAAGTAAAACTATTCAACTCCTCTAGGCCCAAGCACTATTGCAGAGGAGGTGAGTATGTGAGACTTTAAGGTCTGATTTTGAGGGATAAAATTAATTCAGTTTTTCTGTAAGTTAAACATTGATATCAAAAGCACACTAATGCAAGGCCAGCATCTGGGACCCTGTGTCAGAGAAAAAATAGGGTTTTCTTAGAGCATTAATATGCTCCTTAATAAAAACTTATAAATGCTTTTCAAAATTTTTACCTTATGGTCGAACTAATTAAAATTAAATAACTTTGTTTATGAAGTTTTATTAAACTTAACCTTAACATTAATATGACTTTCAAAGGTAAAATTTTGTAAATAAAAATTTTTATATGATATTAATAAAAATAATTTTGAAAATTCTATTTACCTTTTAAATAAACTGTAAAATCAAAGGAAGAGGGAAGTGACAGATTTAGTTGACATCTTTTTTTTTTTTTTTTGAGATAGAGTCCCACCTTGTCACAGGCTGGAGTGCAATGGCACAATCTGGCTCACTGCAACCTCGGCCTTCCAGGTTCCAATGATTCTCCTGCCTCAGCCTCCCGAGTAGCTGGGATTACAGGCACCAGCTACCAGGCCCAGCTAATTTTTGTATCTTTAGTAGAGATAGGGTTTCACCATGTTGGCCAGGCTGGTCTCAAACTCTGACCTTGTGATCTGCCCACCTCAATCTCCCAAAGTGCTGGGATGACAGATGTGAGCCACCATGCCTGGACCACGCTGTCTTTACTAAGTCATATTGTTTGAGAAACTGTATTTTATCAGACAGAAAGATTTTCATTTTTAAAAAATATTTAAATTATCATTTTGATCAAATGAAAGACTATTTTATAGTGATCTGTGATCCTATTTTGTGATATCAAGTGTGATATTTGAAAAACATTGACAAAGTTTCCAAAAGCAAACTTTCAATTTCTAATTTTAGTATTTTTTCCTCGACCTAAATTTTTTTGGATCTTGGGTCTCCTGAAGTCCAAGACAGACATATTAGGCTTATTTCATATAAAAAAAATTGTCAAACATAACGTGTTAAAATTTATTTAAGTTCTATTTACATAAATGTTAATATATATTCCAAAATTATATGAGATTTCTAAAATTCTAACATCTTATATATGCTGGCAGTAATAATTATAATTTTATTAAATAACGATATACCTAAGAATAACCAAATTTCCTTGTCAGCTGTTTCTTTAACTATGGCTGTGCTAAGACTTCTGTCAGTAAAAATCTGCTTACTTTTATAACAAGACACAGATAGAGGAACTGTTTATTTTTCCAGGACTTTGGCTGAAATGGCATATTTTCAGGTATAAGGATATTGCTTTGAAAAATTAAGATTTAATTTATAGAGCCAATGAAAATGCCTAAGGAAGAATAGCCTTGTATCTTGTCTAAGCAGTTTGTTTGTGGAGATCCTGGCCTGTGATAAGTAGACATTATCACTTTGCGACAGGCAAAAGTTGTTTCAAGGCCTCAAGAAAAAAGAAGTTCACATAATTCACGTAGATAATCTACAGGTGCTGATGGATCCTTGGCTGGGCTCCAGAGGCCTTTAGAAGTCAAGTCTGAAATTCCTTGTGAGAGGTTTCATCAAAGCCAGTTTAGAAGAACCTGTATGGACAGGGGTTCCTGCTATAATTTGTGTGAGCAATTAGGCCGGGTATAGTGACACTAAAGCCTATTTTACACTTAGGTTAGTCCTGCTATGATTTGTCCTTGAGAAAGGTGGGGGACTAGAAAAAAATTGTGTTTCAGAAAAGAAAGTATGATATTAAATTAATCTTTAATTCTTGGGTGGCCAAGTGGTCATTCATGGTATGGAGTTGCCCAAAATACCCTTCTTTAGCATAAAACAGCCAAAAAAAAAAGAATTAATGACCAGATTCCCATGATTGAGGAATTAGTAATTAGAAAGTTGAAGGACTGAAACCAGCCAAGTTGTCTCATGTAACTAATGTTCATAGTTTCTTCTAAAGAGACATAGAAATTAACTCCGTCAGTCTTAAAATTTGAGAAAGTTGCCTTTGTATTATCTGAATTCCTACCTCAGGAAACCAACCACCAGCCCTAGCAGGCAGTATCAAGGAACTGAAACTTACCAGATCACTGCTTCTGGACAATGAGATTCCAAACCTCTTACCCATCATGATTGCCTGAGCAACTACCTGCTTCCTGTTGACCAAGTCCTCTCCTTATCCCTCTCTACTTCTTGTTGTTTTACACATGGTAGCATTTCTTTCATGCTGAATAAAGCCCTAATTTTAGTGGACTGAGGAATGAATTTGATGCTAATCTCCCATCGCACCGGCTGTTACACACAAATTAAGTCTTCTTCCTTGATGATACTCATTGTTACAGTGAATAACTTTCTGTGCAGCAAGCAACAAATGTAGGACGAACTCCTGGTGTATCAGGAACAGTTTCCATGGTCTGGAAGGAGGAAGAATAGGGAGATAGTATTTAGTGGGTATAGAATTTCACTTGAAGAAGATGAAACAGTTCTGAAGATGTTGGTAATTGTTGCATACCTGTGAATAATATACTTAATGTCACTGAATGGTTAAAATGGTTAATTTACGTTATATTGAGCCACATATACACAATGACTTTTCTTTGCTCTGCAAGTAGGTTGCAAACTCCTTTGAACATTCAACAATCATACATTATCTGGTCCCTGCCTACTTCTCTAAGCTAACTTCACAATTCTGTGTTTCTTTCTTTCTTTATTTTATTCTATTTTTCGTTCTGTGGGATTTCTTTGCCTCATGGCCTTGAAACGGCAACTTTTTATCCTCTCAAGCCCCATTTTCCTAGGTCTTCTTTTGGTTGACTAATTATCAACATTTTAGCCTCAGCTATAATATCATTAATACAGGCAGACCGTGCTGATTAACAACCTCTCACATTTTCATACACAGATCATTCTCCCACCTCTGTCACACATACACAAACACACACACATGCACGCGCGTGCACACACACACAACACACACTCTATGTGTCCACTACAGTATATATCCCAGTATATATCCACTACAGTGTTTATCACAATACAAACCTGTATTCACTTATTTGCCTTTTTCTGATTTTTTTTCTTTTCTTATTTGAATATAATAACATTGAGCCCTGGAACATTGTTTCTCTCATTTAATGCAATATCCTTACACTTAAAACTAGGCTATCACCTAAGTATGTTTCAAAAAATGTATGTTAAGTTTCAAAAATCATTTGCTACAGGTTTTTATTATATGTCATATTCACATTAGTTTGTTTAGCAGTCTTTACCATGTTCATTTCTCTGTTCTTCAAACAGAAAGATAATTAACTCATATTTTAAATGGAACAAATTTGGCAATTCTGATATCAGAATTATGATCACAACTAATGTGCCTCAGGGATCATGTGCATTTTGTAAACCTATGCATATATAGATGAAGACAACAGTAAGGATTGAACAGTAAAAAGAATTAAAGAGTAAAATAATTTCTATGAAGGTATTTCTCACTATTACAAGTACTCTGTTCACCAAGTAAAATAGATCTCTCTCTCTCTCTCTCTCTATATATATATATGGCAAAAATGGCAGTGGAAAAATAAATCCATTTCAAAAATTTTTTAAGCATGTTATCAAAATGTATTTTAAACACATAATATACAGAATATACTTAAAACATGAATTTTTTTTAATACATGGCATTTGCCACTTTTTATCAATGTTACCAACATAATAACTACGAAGATATCAAATATAAAACTAAAAATGATTACAGCAACTTATTTTATTTACACAAACAGCACTTGGATATTGTCAAATGTGCTGTCATTTTTAAAAAACATTGTTATATGACAGCTATCTTATGAGTGAATTTTTAATGAATTAATTAGTAAACAATGCTAAATTATTTGAGAAGTGGGCAATTTCTTCATCTTAGAAAGTTCTCCATCATTTTTCTGTAATATGTCTCAACTCATTTTTGTTCTAAAAATATTTCAAGAGAAATACAATTTAGCCTATTTACTAAATTACTGAAGTTTATGAAGCTTCTTCTAACTGCTTGTGATTAATCAGACTCCATTAAATGCTAAAAATGTACTTTTAACACTATTTCTTTTCTTTTATAGATATTCAGTATTATAATGTCACTTTAAGAAAATGTCTTCTGATTTTGCTTCTTGCAGGAAAAAACTTCATAATTCCTTCTTATTGATCTATGTAAGATTTATAAAGCAGCTGTCTATCATGTCTGGCAGATCAGATAAAGGCTTAAATACCTTTTCTGCTGATATATTAAAGACTCAAGGAGTGATGAAGATTCATTGAGACTCTAATGAATACAGAGATTTTTTAAAAGAATAATGCAAACTCATAACTAATAAGACTTGTGAACATTTATGTCTTGAATTTTAAAAAGTATAATATTTTAAAAATGGATAGCATAGTAAAAGAATAGTTTCTATCTTTAGTGCATCATTCAGTAAACAGGAAGATATTTTAAAAAATGAGAATATGAAATGAAGATTCCACAATAAATATTACATTTAGAAATCTATATATATTCATACACACACACACACACACACTCACATATATATATATATATTACCTTAAAATTACATTATGAGATGTCACAGCTGGTATTTTATAATTTAGAAATGTAGGCTGTTGACCATCAATCAGAAGGCTCAATCACACAAAGCAAATAAATATGGTTTGCAAAGCAGACATTAAGGAAAGTTTTGGGGAGAGCAGTTCACTTCCACAGGGATATAAGGTTTTTTGTTATCCAGATTGTCTCAAGACTATTGAAATTGCATTCATGAAATCGCTAAGAGTTTGGAGTATATATGCTTTGCCTTTGGAGAACATCACAGAATGTCCTCTCTAAGGCAATAGTTGCTGTGGGTTCAATCTGCCCTCCTGAGGGTTTGGGGACATAGTTCATCCATAAGGGATAGAGAGTCAGCTCAGGGCTATTTGAAAGCGAGTCCAAGAGAACCACAGGGAAAGGTGAGATGACTTCAATCACGGGAGTCTGTAAGTAGGGGACTATGGTAATGCCAGGAATGGGTGAAACAGTCATTGGTCACATCACAGGAAGTGTGGTGGGGGAGGAGACAGCATAAAAATCTCTGAAGAGTGTCTCAAAAAGTTCATGAAAGTGTCAGCTTTGTACAGCTGCCAGTACAGAGACTATAAAGCAGCTAGCTTACATCACCGTCTATCACATACTGAGAAAGAATATTCCTGCTCCCCTATTCAGCTCTTCTTCCACCATTAACACTAGCCGTGCAGCAAAATAATACATGTAAAGTGTATTCAGGGTATCTACTCATGTTGAGTGGAAAGCCCTATTCTTGATTTAGGAATTAAGTTTCTAGTCAAAAGTGTTAATTCATATTTCAATCCCCAATTCAAAAATAATACTCTTTCTCTCTGGATTATCAGGCCACTGATATAGAATGACAGACAAAATTATCATCTGTTGCCTCTCTACAGCTCCTAGCTGCAGTTTGATCTACCTTCTGAGCAAGGCTGTAGCTAAGGGTGAATCCGAGAGAATTCTACAGCTAAGCATCTTTGGCAGCTGATAGTCTGAAAACTGAGGAGTTGAATGTGCAGATTGTGAATAAGGGATTTGGGAAGGACATAAAAGAGCCCACTATACAAGTCATTCTAAAACTTAAGCTTGCATTAGAATCCCCTCATGGATGTTTAACAACATGGATTGCAGGACCTCAGAGAATGTAATTTAGTAAACTTAAGCTGGGGCCGGTAAATTTGCAATTCTGAGTAATGCAAATGCTGATAGTCTTGGTACTACATTAGAATTTCTACACACAGGGAGTCATAGATAAGAAATTCACTCAAATTTTCACAAGAAATGAGTTATATAGACAAGAATCAAATCAAGCTCTCTTACCCAATCCCATGCTTAACACTCTATACCTAATTACTTGCCAATAATGTCACTTAAGTATATAATAGATTATAAGTAGATATTAGATTAAAAATTCTGGTCTATGCTGGAGGTTTTAATTATGCATATATTTGTATATAAAATTTCATCATAAATTTTGATAAGCCTTTTGACATGTAATATAAAATTTTCTGACAAAAACTGTACAACTGTGTAATTCTAAGAGTAATTTTGTTATTATATCTTATATCTGATAAACATTTTGAAAAAAATGTAAATAATCTTTTCAAATCTATGTAATAAATTATAGTTGACCATCAACTTTGGAAGTTGTTTTATTATGGTTTATTCACCAGCATTTTAATACTTTTTCCATATATCTATGTGTGTGTGTGCATGCGTGCATGCGTGTGTGTGTGTGTATTTGACATATACAATTTCTTCGTTTTAACTCACAAGACTTTGTATTCTGGCAATTGACTTTTTTATGAAGAGTGGTAAACCCACACACATTAGTCATATATGTGTATCTGCAATAGTGTACATGCCGAGAGAAGCATTCCTTAATTCAGGATAACTCAGTTGAAAATAAAGGCTACAAAAGTAAAATTTTTAGAGGTTAAATCTAGAAAAGAAGTCTGTGCCTTGCCAAATCACATTGAACAAATTAACTTTTTACCTTTTCTTGCTGAGAATTTTGACTTGATGGAGAGAATATATTCCATGATTAGAATAGAAATATTTGAAAAATTCTCATACATTGTGGAATCTTGATCCTTCAGATGCTAAGCAACAATCATTTATTAACCCGTAAATAATGGTCTTCCTGGGTTTTGTAATAGCTTTCATTTTATTTTTTAAGCTATTTATGAGTTTTATTTCATTAAATATAACGCATAAAATATGCATTTGACAAAAGCCATTAAATTTTGGGGAGTGTTTTATCATCAATAGCCAAAAAACCTGGAAAAATGAAACACTTAATAAGAGGAAATAGGGCAGGTTTACTCACCTGCCTACCAAACTGCTTATAGATAACACCAAATTTCAGGAGTTGTATTAGTCCATTTTTATGCGCTTATAAAGACATACCTGAGACTGAGTAATTTACAAATAAAGAGAGGTTTAATGGACTCACAGTTTCATGTGGCTGGGGACGCCTCTCAATCATGGCAAAAGAATAAAGGCACTTCTTACATGCTGGCAGGCAAGAGAGAATTAGAGCCAGGTGAAAAGGGAAATGCCTTATAAAACCATCAGATCTTGTGAGACTTATTCACTACCACAAGAATAGTTTGGAGGAAACTGTCCCCATGAATCAATTACCTCTCACCAGGTCCTTCCCACAACACATAGGATTTATGGGCCCTATAATTCAAGATGAGATTTGGGTGGGGACACAGCCAAACCATTTCAGCAGTTAAGCATAGTTAAACTACAGGAAAAAAAATGACCGTAATATATAATAACAGCATTAAGCTTGGGTAACCAATGCCAAACTCAGGTGGTGACCCTATGACAATTAGATAACAAATTCTTCCAGGATCTGAACAGTAGGTAGACATATTTGCTCAGGGTACTCAAAGCTTCTGCCAGAAAAATAAAGTTATTTAAAATAACATATTTTTGATGATTAGTTTTATTAGTTTTATGATATATCTAATAATTTAGATCCAGATTAATGCAGGCCCTCACTGTAATCTCACTTTTATTTTAGAATATTAGACACTAAAATAAAATAGAGTCAGGGATTCAAAGTTCTGAGCTAATTATAAGTCTAAAAACAATGTTTCAAGTCAGAACAACTTTTAAATATGAAGATGAGAAAGTGGAAAGCATCCCCTGACACCCAGGAACTGGTGTAACACTTAGAACTAGGCTTTGGTTATATTAGAAGCTACCCTGGAACTCATAGCTAGGCCTTATTTTTGTCCTTGGAATGTAATTTAACATAGCCATATTACCTAACCAAAGCCTACATATGTACCTTATATATACACTTTAGAAGATAAGCATGCTAGTTCAAGTTAGAAAGAGTAGACTTCTCAGTAAGTTCTCTAGTTTGAGCTGAACTGATCACGCACTCAGCAAATATAAATGTAGTTTCCTTAATTTTACTATTAAAAAATAGAAATCAAATGATTATGATTTAAAAAATCAAAGAAATTGAAACAAGGAAAGTTTTATAGAAGGTAGGGCCCATAATAAGCAAGATAAAGATTATCATAGTATTTTCATTCCCTTTGGAGGCATGGATACACATTTCTTCTTTTATGAGATCCAACATAGTACTGACTGAGTTAGTATATAGGGATTTATATTATATATATATATATATATATATATATATATATATACACATATATATCATATACTATATATATGGAGAGAGAGAATGAAGGATTCAATTGAATTGTCATAAAGGGGCAAACTATCTCATATATAGTATTTTATCAAATAAAAAGAAATATTATTTGATTTTAAATAAAAAATTCATGATTCTAAATAGTCCATTCTAGACCTTTTGAGCCATTCTTGGCAAATATTTATGTGCAATTTTCCATACTTAGAGGTAAGCTTCAAAGTAAAATGTTATTGTATTTGTTGATAACCTTATTTCTAGGAAAATTTATAAAGAAATGATATTGACAGTTTTTTTCAGTAGCATCTCTAGAGCAAATGTGCTGTCTGCTATGGAATGACCATTTTGTCCACATGCAAACCCTGAGTGCCGTTTCTGATTTCATGAAAACTAAATAGCTTTCTCAGGCATAAGAAAAATGCCCTATACATGGTTTGTTTTTGGAACTCTTTCTTTTATTCTTAGTCTCCCATTAAATGGACTCTGATTCACATCATTTGTTGCTTGTTAAGGGGAATATTGTGTCAATACCTGTGTAGCAGAATTGTTATGCATGTTTCTTTTCCAGCTTTCAGAGTTCTCTTGTATTCCTTTGCTGGCAGCCCCTTCCTGAACCTCAAAGACATAACCACGGGTCAAATATTTCTCACATCACATCACCTTTACAAACTCTCTTCTTCTGATTCCTTCTTCTACTTGTGAACCTTCTGATTTCTTGGCCCCAAAATCAGAATGTTAACTGTCTTCAGCCAGCTGTTAGAAACTTTGATTCTGTCTAAAATCTTAATTCCCCTTTGCCATGAAAGCTAACATATTCACAGGTTTTTTGGACTAGGACATGGACATCTTTGGGATGGGAAGCATTATTCTACCTACTAAAACAGGAATTACTGATGATCCAGATTCCAATATGCTTTTCCTTAGTGCTGAGTTTTCGCCAGCCTGATTAAGTGTATTACAAGTTAGTGACTTTTTAAATGCCTGAGAACATCTCTTGAACGTTTTAACTACTCTGCTACCCCTCTATATTTCCTGCTCTCAAGACATGTGCTGGAACCACAGGAGTTTCACTGTCTCTACTTGGCTGCTTGATTCCCTGTAATGGAAGCCAACTGCGTATCCTCAGTATGATTCACAGAATAATGGACAAAATAATGGGCCTAAAAAATGTCTGCATCCTAATCCTCAGGAACCTGTGAGTCTGTTACCTCCAGTGGAAAATGAGCTGTGGAGATATGATTAAACATCTTGAGATGGAAATATTATTCTGGATTACCCAGGTGGGCCCAGTGCAATCATAAGGGTCCTTATAAGGCAGAAGCTGGAATGTCAGAGTCAGAGAGGATATGTGGCAATGAAAGCAGAGGTGACAGATGATCAATAGAGATGATTGATGGATTAGATAGACAGATAGATGCATAATAGATGATAGATTAGATAGCCAGATAAATAGAAAGATAAAGATGATAGAGAGGATAGGTAGATGATAGAGATGATAGATCATCATTTAGAATGAATGATAGGGCTCTCTCTCTCTCTCTCTCTCTCTCTCTCTATATATATATATATATATATATATATATTCATATATATGCATATGTATTTTTCATGCCTATACATATTTTTTCATGAAAATGCTATGCTGCTGTCTTTGAATATGGAGTAAAAGGAGAGAAGCCAAGGAAGGCAGATGGCCTCTAGATATGCAAGGCCAGGAAATGGATTCTGCTCTAGAGCCTTCAAAAGTAATACAGTTTTGCCAACACACTTTAGACTTCCAACTTCAAGAACTGTAAGATAATGATTTTGTGCTATTATAACCCACTTAATTTGGAGTAGTTTCTTACAGCCGCAACAGGAAACAAATGCATCCTGTTTTTGCTTAGGGTTTCTGTGGATGGCAAATAATCTAAGTGAAAATGAAGCCTGGAGCTAGGCGGGCCACTGCCTGGCATGACTAGCTCTACATTGTTTTTCCAGGATTTCTAAATGTCATTGTCCTTGAGTCAGTGTCCCAAGAATCAAAAACTCTAATTTAGTATGAATTTTAGTAAACTTTCATCCACATTCAAGTACAAATTTCATAAATGTATCTTGAATACTAGAGACTTTCAATTTTGCCAAAAACTTGTTTTAAAAGACATCAACATTCAGCTACAGCCATAGTAGCCTTGTTGGGTTTGAGTCCAAATGGCATCAGAGGTTATTGTCTTTACACTGTTCATTTGGCAATTTAGGTTCTGGGAGTCAGGTGCCTGCCATTGCTGCAACATTTTCTAAAATAAGCAGACACATTTGCCCTGGTTAAAATAGAAATTTCTCTTTTTCTTGGGAGAAGTATGCATGAAAACAAAATAAAAAACAACCAAATGAACAAACCTTTCGTCTCTCACTTATGTCAGGCTACCACTTTTATTTTACAAAAAAACTACTCCTCAGATCATCTCCCTGAAATGCTAACACCTTAACAGTCCTCCCCAAGACTTACTGTGTCTGGGACTAAATGGAATCCCTCTCCTGACATTTTATGTGTTTCGGGGAACTTATTTCTGTTGTGTTTTGTTTGAGGCTGTTCAAGTCTGATAAAGACATTTAAAATTATCTCTCTTGCTTATCCTTTTTCTTATTCTTAGTCCCAATAGGGATTATGATATAATGCAACAGCATAACTGGCTAGATTCATAAGTTCTTACCTTGCTTTTTACTGGAAATCCAACCAGTGTTTGAAAATCATTGTGAAATTACCTTTCCAAAGTGGGCTCTTCACCGTCCACTGGAATTCAGCAATAAGCAGTGCTTTGGAATTCCGCACTCATCTCAGCAAACCATTTCCAACAGCTTCATAACCATCTGTCAAAATGAGCTCGCTGCAATTCCAGGCGTTTTAAGTGGTCGATTATGCAGATACTCCTTGGCCTGAAATCTTAGCAAGCCCAGATGTAGTTTCTACATTAAATGGGTACAAATCAGAGTTTACAAACTGTGGAATGTGAAATGGATTGCTTATTTTTTTTTAATTTTTAAAATTTCTGTTACTCAATCTTATCTTGGATCTAAAGCAAACACTTTTGCAAGTTGATGGCAAATTCAAACAGTCTTTCTAGAGGCTGCTTCTGCCTGAATTGAGTCTTGGTTAATAAACTGAAATGGAACATGAATTCTTCTCCAAAAAGAGTTCTTCATCTCTCTGAAAGTTGAGTTTTCATATCAAAATAAAATGATTTAATAAAATCTTGATATATGAAATCTGTAATATTTCTCAATATTCCCTATTAAAATGTTCATCCTTAATTGGTTGTTCCCGGTAAGGAAACAGCTTACACATAAACCTAGCATTACATTCCTTGAACACCTTGGCACTTAAAATTTTGCTTAAAGTTATCTATTTTGGATGACAAAGTTAATTTTATACATTAATAAGACTTGTTACTATTTAATTTATATACTACATCAACAAAATAGTCTCCTTCTACTATTCATGTTTTAGTCCATTTATGTTGTTTGTGACAGAATACCTGAAACTGGGTAATATATAAAGAAAATGAATTTATTTCCTTCAGTTATGAAGGCTAAGAAGTCAGTCCAAGATTCAGGGGCCTCATGGAGTGAGAAGCTACTTGGTGGTGGGGGCTTAGCAGAGTCCCAAGTCAGTGCAGGGCACCATGTGATGGCTCAACTGAGCAAGCTAGCTCAGGTTTCTCTTCCTCTTTCTGTAAAGCCACCAATCCCGCTCCTGTGACACCCCGTTAATTCAGGATTCCATTACTCTATTAACTCAGAAAAATATTAATCTGTTCATGAGGTCAGAGCCTTCATGGCTCAATCAGCTCTTAAAAACCCCACCTCTCATTAATGCTACACTGGGGATCAAATTGCAATCTTAGCTTCAGAAGAGACAACTATTCAAACCACAGCACCTTATAGGGATCAAATAAACTGAAAAATTATGGCATGTAATACATACCTTGTTTCATTTTTATCTTTTTCCCTACTAGAAAATGTCTCCCAGGCTTTGCCTTTCTGCTTCCAGTTGTGATGTGAATGAGTGCCTTTCAGGCTGATGATCTAAATCAGAAATCATGTTGACTTTAAAGTATATGTAAAAGCCTGTAGTTCTCACTCTCCCTTTTCTCTCTCTTCCTTTTCACTGATTCCACTTCCCAAAATAAGCTTTTGCCTTAGGCTCTGCTTTGCAGGAACCAAGGCCAAGACGTGGGGTTTTGAAGTTAATTTCCCGATGTGTTACATTTTACAGAAAAGAAAAAAATTATCATCCCACGGCATGTAATAACGTCCAAATTTAACAACTTATTAATCCTTACTTTGAGAATTATAAGACCTTAATGTGTTTCCACCCCACTTCCCCACCTATAAAGAAGTCTCCCTGCTATTACTGAATGTCACTGGTAGGGGGATGTGTGAGCATGTGTTTGGTCTGCTGTTCCTCCAGTGTCGCAGGTACTGGGCTTTTCTCTTAGTGTCATTTTCCTGGGCCTTTGATTGACACTATTAATACATCAGATACAGCTACTCTGATCCATTTATGTGAAAAAACACCCTTCAGAAGGTTCTGTCTAGTTTCTCCCTCTACCACTGTTTTAAATTTTTGTGTATGAGATAGCCTACATATGCTGCGTGGACAGAACCTCTAAATAATATGTCTTTAACAAGACTAAAGAGCATTTCTGCCTTGAGTTTACAAATTAAATCTAGTCCAGATTGGAAGGACTGATTCAAAACAGCTTGAAGACAGCTTCAAGTCCCCGAAGCCAGGGCCCTTCTATTTCCATGCTCTTCTATCCTCATTCTCACCATTAACGCCATCATCTCAGAGCTAAATTGGCTGCGTGAGTTTCACCCAACAGAAACCATTCCAACCAGCAGGAAAAGGGAAGGCCTGAAGACGGGAACAGTAATTTTAATTTTCCTATAGTAAATATTAACTTGTCTTCTACTCTCTGTGTGACTCTCGTGGCTTCTGTATTTTCTGTAAAGCCTATTGTCTACCTCTGGGGTTCTGGTCTGAGAGAAGAATAATAGAATCACACTCACATCAGAATCTAAGTTTTCTGTTTCCCCTCTCATTCTCTCCTTGGTCAGAATTTTCTTCCCCATATCTTGTCTGGTATAGAAAAAGGGCAGCAGAAGAAAGGTGGAAGCTTAGAGAGATGTTGAAGAAAGAAAAAAGACTACATACATATGTACATATAAAAAAAGACATATATGTACACATAAAATAATTGTATCAATATCTTACCTCTTCCCAAAATCTGTGGTTCTAGCGTAGGATCAATTAATTGTCCTAAGGAATAATGCCATATATATATATATATATATATATATATATATATGTATGTATATGCATAATCCCATATATATATATATACACATACAATTCAGCAATTGCTATATATATAGAGAGAAAAGATAAGATATTGATACAATTATTTAATGACTCTAGCTTGTGCCATTGACATGCTTAGACTCAATATGTACAAAACGTTCAGACAAAGATGTTGTAGATATGTTAAGATGAGGCAAATAGGCATGTTAACGTTAAGTGAAACACATGGACTTATTTGCTACCATATATATGTGTATATGTATATATACATAATTTGTAACTTTATTGAGGTGGTGCTGAGTAAATATAATCAAGTTCGGGCCAAACTTAAAAGCTTTCTCAAATCTCCAGATAAAGACTCATCAACCACAAAGGTACTCACATACACAATTTACGGTTACTTAACAAGCAGTTCATGTCCGTGACTGGACATCACTTTCCAGAAACTCTTTTCGGTAGCACATGGTTGAACTTAAGCATTTTCGATTTTGAGAAACTCTAAAGGAAATGTAAAGCCATCAAGTTAATGAGAGAATAACACTTAGGAGAACTAATCCATGAGGACAGCTAACATCTGAACCTTAACTACATTGAACGCAGAGGTATTTGTGAGGTAATTACGGTGCTGAGAAAGAAGTATGGGGAGATTTGGTTACTGAAAAATGGGTTTGATTAGGAAAGTTAATGCTGGGCTTGACCTTTGTGCACTCATTTTGCAATTTTCTCTGCAGTGCCCAACTCACACATAAAAGTTGTTTTTCCATAGATATGTGTTCATTGACAGCTATGAGAGCATCCTAAATTCTAATAAACAGACATCTTGTGATGAACTGGATTTTATACATTATTTATAATAAATTATTGATAGCATCAAGATTTCTGGAATTCTTCTGTTGCTTTTATTGGGAAAAATAAAGCTTATTTCTATACATATGCACATATACAATCATGTACATGTGACCATTCATTGCAGAAGATAACCCTCTACATATCCTCTACTTATTTCTCATGTTAAGAGGAAAAATTTGGGAACACCCCAAATAATAATCTTTCAAAATTCTGGTGGGAAGGGAGAAAATCTGTTTATACAAATATGCATTCATAGCAGAAAAGCATAAGATAAACTCTATTTACCTGAAGCTACTCTGTTTTTCAAGATACAAATCAAATTTCAAATGAGGCCAAAGAATACATTTTACATCCCATTATATAAGGTTTAAATAATTGTGATGAAGGGCTCTTCTTTTGGGAAGCTCACGCTTTATGCCTCTTTTCCTTCCTGCTATGGAGTACTAGGCAAAATCAATAAATAACAATGAGGCTATGTATAGCACAAACTGTAAAAGACGGTTACCTAAATAAAAACTCATTTTTTTGGAAAATTTCATAAGGCTTCTGAAAGGTGGTGTTATCATACCTCTTTAGAGATAATTAAGGAGAAGACACTACAGAGAGATGATAGAATAAAGAATGGAATCACCAAAGGCTAATTCAAATTCAGTTTCTATCCCTTACTGAGCAGCAATTAGCAAATTTTATTATTTTTAAAATTTTGTTGAATTTTGTGTTTTTCATTTATAAAATGAGCATAATAAAAAAAACTAGATAATATATTTAAAGGTCCTGTCATAATTTTTCCTATAAAATAGTTGTTAATGCTTAGCTTTTATGATTTTACTGTTGTGTAATTTTAAATATAAGATTGTCATTATTTTTTCATTGGAAGAGATTAGAAGACAATTTTTTTATTGTTATAAGATTCCTTTAAAACAGCCAATGAGTTAACTTTTACAACTCTCACAAATTTCAAAATACTATCACCATAAAACATTAATTTTGCAATGTAGAAACATGGTCTTACCACTCAAAGAAATCTGAAAGATGAATTATCTCATTCAAATATTGTATAATAGGAGAAACGAAAATGATGAGAAGCACGTCATCAATTCTGTCAAACACTGTTGAACAGATATGTGCCTAGTGTTGTGTTATTTTGGAAATACAAAGCTGAACAGTATGTGATGCTTTCCCTCATTAAGTTCATACAATTTTAGGAGAAAAATTTAGAAGCATGTCATTTCCTTGAAGTCAACCCAATAGTCTTTTCATCTCATAATACTGTTTGAAGAAAATAACTTTCTTACTTAGCAATGGGTTTATTGAAGACAAATTGTTAGCATACTCTTTTGAGTTGGTAAATATTTTATTTATATATTTCTACTATTATGACTTCTATACTTTTTCCATACTGAATAGAATCAGATATTTATGTTTATTATGTAAAATAACTATATTGAAACTTTTGTTTATAATATATTGGAAATTTGTGCAATTTATAGTGGAGAAGAGTTTGAAGGGAAGTTTCAAAGTTACCTTCTTTTTTATGGTTGCTTGTTAATGAGTAACATATAATTTCTTGGTCTGCTGCTTTGATTTTAATACACATGTAACTTGCCTAAGATGATAGGGTACAGTGTGTATTTCTCAGTGATATGGTTTAGCTTTGTGTCCTCTCCCACATCTTACTTTGAATTGTAATAATCCCCATGTGTCAAGGGTGGGGCCAGGTAGAGATAATTGAATCATGAGGGCAGTTTCCCCATATAGTTCTTGTGACAGTGAATGAGTTCTCAGGAGATCTGACGGTCTTATAAGGAGCTTCCTCCGCTCAGCATTCATTCTCTATCCTGCCACTCTGTGAAGAGGTGCCTTCTGCCATGATTCTAAGTTTCCTGAGACCTCCCCAGCAATGCAGAACTGTCAGTCAATTAAACTTCTTTTCTTTATAAATTACCCAGTCTTGAGTATGTCTTTATTAGTCGCATTAGAGCAGACTAATACATCCAGTATTAGTGAAAAAGTAATAAAATAACTTAAAATCTGTTTTAAAAAGGAATTAATTCAAATGTGACTTTTGTTACATATAATGTTGTGTAGCATACAGGTAGAAGTTTCCTTATGCCACTAAATATGATTTAAAATAAATCAATATTAAAAAACACAATAACTCAATTTTATTCCTCTTAAAAAACTATATATAAATATCCCACAAACCTGTGCAGAGTCTGTAAAAACATGTAAAATTCTAATTATAGTCAAAAATTAAACTTACTGAATGAGGAGATAGGGAATGTCCCTTAAGGTAAGCATAAATCTTTGAAATATGCTGATTCTCACAAATTGATATATAAGTACAATAAACTCACTATCAAAATACAAAATTATTTTGGCCTGAATTGACAAAGTTACATAAATTTCATTCAACTAATTAGCATCTGTCTTATACTAAGTTAATATGGGGAAAGGTCTTGCAATTCCAGATATTAAAATTCTTTGTAAAGCTAGACTAACTTAAAAATTTTGGGACTCATGCCATGATAGACAAATAGAAATGCACATCAAAATTCAAAATAGATATTCATCTCTAATTCATAATGTTATACTTGGGACATCTATTATTCATGAGATTCCACCAAAATAACTCCTGTACTTTTCTCAAGAAAATATATTATTTATGTATAGTTCAAAAAGGAGCTGTGAAGAAAAAGTTTTTGTTTAACATGATGTTTTTCCTGTTTTAATAAAGATGGCTTTTAAAAGTGTAGTGAGATATTGGTCATTTAGTAAATTGTGTTGGGTTCATTGTGTTGTACTCAAAAATATATCTCAGATGGAAATTATAATTAGATAAAAAGTTATAATATAATTAATAATATATTACTATGCAAAATTAATTTAAAAAGGATTCTAGGGAAAAAAGCAATGGAAAGTGATACTAAATTCAACATGAGTTTTTAACAAAAAGCAGATGTACATGTCTTCCTTGATATAGGAAAGTGCTGATTCTGTAACCAAGTTATCTCCCTAGATGCATCTTTTCAACATTACCAATTCACTAGTGTATTGTCCAAACTGCCTCAGTCAGTCAAGGTTTCAATTTGTAAATGCATAAAGATAGTACAAAATAAGACAGCAAAAATATTTGCCCAGATATAACAAGAAGATATATGGACTTTCAAAGAAAGGTGATTAAAGTGGACACAGTGTCGACATGTCTTGCTCACTGATAATCTTCATAGCTGTGTTGATTCTAGATGCTGATGTAAATTCACATCTGGAATCTGACCTAATTAATGTCTGATTGGAGGACTCACACAGGATGTACACACTGTGAAGTCCAAAGGGAATCCACAAACACTGTTCTGGCTCAATATTTTTTTCTAGATAGACCTGCTCTTATTAATAGAAGATGGATTAAATACCCTTACTTTTACAAAGTCCATCAGAAACTTTTGAAATATTTTCCTTAGAAATAAAATGTTACTAAACAAACAAACAACAACAACAACAACAACAACAAATTAAATTAAATGAAAATTAGCCAGGCTTGGTGGTGCTTACCTATGGCCCAGCTACTCCTGTATACTCAGGAGGCTGAAGTGGGAAGATTGCTTGAGTCAGGAAGCAATTACTTAGGAAATAATTCCTAAGCATTGATTAGGAAGAAAATGCTTGTCTTTCCTGTTTTTGGAAAGGCCTTTCTTATTGCATCGTCTTGAAAATGTATTGAAGTTAAATTGTTATACAAAAATTGTACAAGGAGAGAGGATATTTTAGAAAAAATATTCACCTTGGGAAGAAATAAGTGGCCTTAATGACTTCAACATTAAAACAAAACTATTTCTAGTAAATAAAAACGTCAAAAAAAAGATAATAAGACACTTAACAAAGATTATAAGATTAGAAATTAATGAGTAACCGCACATTATAATGTTAATGATACTGTGGAAAAATGAATCCGTTGTCTGTACAGACATTCAGATGCAGGGGTAAACTACAAAAAGATTAAACTAAAAAGAGGGAAGATGATAGATACAGAGAACAGCTAATAAACAGGTGAGTGTACTTTCTGAAAAAGATTCCAGAATAAAATGACCAAAATCACACACTAAAGACAAAGAAGCAATTGCATAAGCTGTGGATGAGGCATCGGGAAATCTCAATCTGTGGATCAAAAAGAGTTACTGCAAACCACATTAAACAAATAGAAAAAAATCAAAGCCAGATATGTACAGATAAAATGTTGGCCTTTTCTGTTTTTGGAAATGCACTTTGTTATACATAGATCACTAGAACCAATTCATCTTGCATCACAAAAATTTTAAACCAATTGAGAAACAATTATCCATTTCCTCATACCTCCAGGCCCTAGTGACTACCCCTTTATTACCTGCTTCTATGTGTTTGATTATTTTCGATACCTCATATAAGTAGAGAAATTAATGTGCAGAGCTATTTATATAAAAGATATATAAGTCAATAGAAAGAAAGATTTGAGAGATATCATACCTGTTAAAGTAGGCATCTGTAAACTACAGCTGGTAGACAAAATTCCACCTACTGTAATTGTGTGTGTGTGTGTGTGTGTGTGTGTGTGTGTGTGTGTGTGTCTGTGTGTGTATGGATGTGTGTTTATTTTTAAGTAAATTCTATTAAAACACAAGCACATTAACTTCTTTATTATATGTGATTGCTTTCATGATATTATAGCAAAGTTGAATAGTTTCCATGAAGACTACACTGTAAAGCCTAAACTATTTGTTACCTGGCCCTTACTGAAAAAAATGTATTGACCCCTGTATTAAAGGAACATTTTAATAGAATTTGTAATTCAAATAATTGTAAACAGTTTTGTTATACTTTTAAAGTATATAGATATTCATGTATTGTAATAAATGTATCATGATCCAAATAATTGTGAGAACTAACAATGCACAATGTACAATTGTGCAATGTTTCTATTTAAAAGTTATTAGTATGTTTTTATGATAAATAAATACATATGCTATATAAATATTTTTATTTCAAATTTCATTTCTACCAGTTAAGTCCAGTCTAGGGTTACAAACAGGAAGAAAAGCATTATCTGATCTCTTAGGGTTTATAGCCTGCTGATACCTTTTTTCTCATTATTTTTAGATACTTCTGTGAATAGTGTTAATACTTGCTGTCAAAGGTCTTCATAAATGTACCCTTTCAACTTTCTCCTACTTCTCTCCAAATAGCTGGCCTTACCTGCTTGTCATAGCTGGCTCTGCTTCACCTTGCTGCTAAAACTTCTGTCACAAGGGATGAGGTTGTCAGGTTTGTGTCTGACAATTCTTGTATCTTTTACAGCCACACAATGTGAATTTTGCAGCCTGGGACACTGGAACCTCAGATCAGTGCTAAGCCATGGCATATATTAACCAACTGGACTTATTTCCTTTTGGTGCTCCAGTGTGTGGAGTTTGCCCTCATTTCATGTTTCGTGTTAGAATATTCCATCTTCATTAAAGTAATTTTACGTTTCACACAAATATTCTAGTTATTTCAGATTTTGTACCCACTATAGTAACTGAGAGGAACTTGTTTATAGTTTAGCTTTGAAACAAAGTCGATAGCAGTCTTTTCCAAAAACATACCTTCTTTCTGCCTGCGGACTAGACTGTCTAAAGCCACAGGATTCGATGTTATGTTTATTTTAGTAAATAATTCAAGATTTTGCTATTTCCGTTAAATCAGTTTCAAAGTCTCATTTATTTAAAATTATACAAGCAAAGATTATTCTGTTTGGTGCTGGGTTTATACTTTGTAACCACTATGCCAAATTTTGACATTTTATAGTATTTGGCAGGGATAAGTGTGAATCTCTTGATTAATAAATGCAAACAAAATGTATGCTGGAAATTCTTAAGACATTTGTAATGTTACTTTCTCAATAATTTTAAAGCTAACTTACTTATTAAAGATTTTACTTAAGTCATGTAAACTTCAAAATGCTTTTGACTAATCCTTCTTTTTCTCTGATGAAGTGTTTTATTTAAGGGCTTCTATTTTTCTTTGAATCAATTAGAGCTCTTTTGTATGTTTTTAATAGTCAAACACTGTGTATACAACACATAATACATAGATGTATTAGGCATAGTAATGGAAGTACATGTTACAGATTCATAAAACTTTTTTTTTCCCTATTTTGAACTTGCAAATTCATGATAAGCTGATTTACTACCCTGACACTTGTCAGATAAATCAGACAGTGAAATTTACATCTCACGGTATAGAGAGAAAAAGTCTGGTGGTGCAAGAGGGAGATTAAAGTTGTAAGCTAAATCAAACATAAAACTATAGAAATCTATCACAGGATTGTATAAGGGGATCAATTTTATTTAGATAGAACTACGAATCTTTTAACTGCATCTCTGAGCTCTAGGCAGAGACCACATGGAACTGCAAAAAGAGAGAATTATTATTAGGCTAGATAATGTGATGCTTTTACAGTGCACATTAAAAGACTATTTTTTAAACTAAGACATTTTCAACCGTCTAAAATAAATTCTTCTTTAAAAATTCAAGTAACCTCTGTTGTAATAACTAACAGACAAAAACAAAGTTAGGTAACACAATACAAAAGCAAGCAGTAGTGTAAGAGCTGAAATAAACTTCTGTTTATACACTTGGAGTTCCAAAAAAAAGAGGGGGGGTTTCTCCCAAAAGGGAATCTGGTGCCTTCTCCACACTTTAAGGAACCCCAGACCATTATAAACTGTTTTAGGTCCCTCATGCAGCAAAGGGTGCAAGAGAAAGGAAAGACAGCAGAAGTAAATGAAGAAAACAGAATACAGTCAACTGAGAAGAAAATAAAAACAAACTTTTTTCAAAAAAGACAAAGTCGTAGGAAAGAAAAAAACAAAAACATGAAGGCCATTTAAATACAAACACACATATTTGCACGCATACACACACACATCTTGGATGTTAGATTTTAATTAAGCTGACTTTTAACCATTAAGCGCCTTAAAAAAAAAGTCTTTTAAAATCTCATTACTGTATTTCAGCTAGGACATATTGCTATTATTTCACAAGTACCAAATATCAAACCAGAAAAGGCTTGAATTAGGAACCAAACCCAGGCTGCTGTGGTGAAAAAAAGAAGTCAGAACCTTAGCTATGGAACTGCAGTGTGGGGTAGTAGCCACTGATCTTTCAGCCAAAAATTGGCCTTGTTATGTAAGTGAAGCCCCTTAAGTAGTCAAAGAAAAAAAATTTTTTTTTCCTTTTCTGGTTCTTTTCTGTCCGGCATCATATCATCTTTATTTTTTATTTTTATTTTTAAAATGTAGCCACTTCTGAGACATTGTTCCCCATAATTTGGAAGTTTCCTTCAGAAAAGTTGGGTAGAAGTGGATAGAGTTGGTCAGATCAAATAAGAAAAAGACTAAAACAACAACAAACAGAAACAAACAAGCAACAACAACAAAAACAGTTAAGCAAAACGAATGATCACATCACTTACACAATCGCTAAGTGCTCCAATGGTAAAAAGGTATTAAGACTAGATCGTGGTTAATATTAATGTCAGTCAAGACAAACCCCAGTTTAGTTACTTACCTAGGGGTGGGTTTCAGGCTGAAAACGCTCTCCATTATCCTAGAAGAAAGGAAAACAACTAACTTGCCTTCCTTGTTCGGAATGAGTTCAAACTCCAAAAAGTAATTTTCTGCCTTCCATCACCATGGAAGCAGGAAAATTTGCCTTTCTTGCGTTGGAAGTGAGTAAAACTCCAAGAAAATAAGTTGTACAGCAAAATAAACTTTAGATCTTGACCACATTTTGGGAGGTCAGGGATTCTCTGGAGGAGAAGCTTCCAGACCTCAGCAAATCGCTCTGTTGATGTGAGTTGTAAAGATAGCTCAGGCTGGTATCAAGCACCAATAACATATTTGCAAAAGGTCAGGGGCACCTCCACTCAGAATTCTTTTGTGGTTATCAAAATGTGAAGCCTGAATATCTAAGAGAGGTCTCAGTCAGTTCAGGAAGTTTATGTCCGCTCTTAACAGGCAGGATAAAGACTTAAGAGGTCCTGACAATATGTGACCAAGGAGATCTGAGCACAGCTTGATTTTATACATTTTAGGGAAACATGAGACATCAATCAATATATGTAAGATGAACATTGGTTTGGTTTAGAAAGGTGAGGCAACTCAAAGCAAAAGTGGGACAACTCAAACTGGAAAGGGAGTTTCTGGGACAAAAGTAGATAAGAGAAAATGGTTGCATTCTTTTGAGTTTCTGATTAGCTTTTCCAAAGAAGGCAATGAAATATGCACTTATCTCAGTGAGCAGAAGGATGAGTTTGAACAGAATGGGGGGCAGGATGGCCCTAAATAGTCTACAGCTTTTTTCCTTTAGATTAGTGATTTTCTGACCCCAAGATTTATTTTCCTTTCAAAGCAATAATGACATATATAATTAGTTCAGTAATTATTAATAGTTTATTTTGCTTATAGTTAAATTAAATTAAATTTAATTAATATATGCTTATTGAATATGTTTTACAATATTTTATAATGCTCTAAGTTTTATAAATTTTATAATTTTTAAAAGTAAGAAAAATCTAGTTTTGTTTTCAAGGCATCTAATTTCTTCTGTAATTTTTATAGTGTACATATAACATGATAGAGAAGCAAAATACTATGTTCAGTCCAAGAAAAGTGTATCTGTTTGAGGATGCTCAGAATAACTTTATGGAGAAACTTTGGCTCCATCTGTGATATGAACAATGGGAATCATTCAGCAAACCATGCATGGAAGTGAAATAGTCTCTAGAGATGCTTAATCATGCAGACAAATCTTTGATGGCTGAGATTACAGGGTGAGTTTAGAATGAGTATATAGTTTGGTTTGACTAAAATATCTAGGGATGAGAGGTAAAAATAGAATAAAGGCACATACTACAAGTTAAGGATACTTATCTGAAATGCTTAAAAACAGAAGTATTTCAGATTTTGACTTCTTTCAGATTTTGTAATATTTGTGTGTGTGTGTATATATATATATATATAACCAAAGTCTAAACACAGAATTCATATGTGTATCCTATTCTCATTAGACATATAACCTGAAGATAATTTTATAAAAGCTCAATAATTTTTTGCACGAAATAAAGTTTTGACTACAATCTGTCACATGAGATTCTGCATGAAGTTTTTAACTTGGGATGTCATGTTGGTACTCAGACAGCTTTGGATTTGGGAGCATCTTGAATTTCATATCTTCAGATTAGGAATGCTCTACTTTTACATGATAACTTGAATGCCAGGAGAATGCTTTCTTAATCTGTTATGAAATGTTGAGTCCCTAAAGCACTTTTAAACGAAAGAAATATGATCAGAATTTTTTAAAAAATGATTAGAAATAGTTGGATACATTATTTAAGTAAAGGTTAATATTTTATTTATTTTCTTAACATATCTGCCATTCTTTTGAAAATAGGATCAATGAAGATGTTGCTGGTATAAGATTATTATGAAGGAACTCTAGATGAGGAAAGTGAGGAATAAAGTATTTTTGGACTATCACCACATCTAAACTTTTATGCACTATGATGTATTTATACCATAGAATAAATAACAGCACATTTTGGTGCTCCATAAATGGGTCCATATCTCTGTACTTCATAAACTGGTTCATATCTTCATGTCATAACCAAACCAATGGCATATTTTATGAAATAGTTCACCCAAAGTGAAAATCATAGTCATAATAGAAGCAATTGCACAGAGAACAGGATTTAAGACTATAAATATATTTAAAGCTAAAATAAATTTATTCATTTTTAGCCTATTATTTGTTTTAACACATTATTTTAGATATTAAATTTAATATTCAGATAAATATTGTCTGACACAATAGTTATTTTATTTTAATATAAAGTATAGTCAATGTAAATAAATAAAATCTTGTAATTTTTATTTACACGTTGTTCTAAAGTGTTTTGTTTTACAGCTTCTTTTACTTCCTTTGTTTTAGATTATAGACAGGCAGTGGATCATTTTACAGCTTTTACTTTCTTCTGGAAAGGAGGATTTTCTGTATATTGCATTGTGAACCCAGAATGTACTAGTTTCTTAATGGAAAGTACAATTTCCAAGACTTCCTTCATTCCAATACTAAAATTTCAAACAGTGGGGTAATTTCCTAAACATGTAATTAACATAATCAGATGCTACCTTTTGGAAAGGGTTGTGTATGCGTGTACCTGTGTGTGAATTAACTCTGAGTT
Organism: Plecturocebus donacophilus; assembly: GCA_004027715.1. Lineage (NCBI taxonomy): Eukaryota > Metazoa > Chordata > Mammalia > Primates > Pitheciidae > Plecturocebus > Plecturocebus donacophilus. The sequence continues at coordinate 82,724 of PVKP010003398.1, read as the reverse complement.
TGCTTTCAAATTAACTTTGTAATTTAACATTTTCTGGAAATACTGGTAATGAAATAAGACAAACATAATATTGAATAAAGAAACATAAAATCTCAAAAAAAAAAGCCATGTTTGGATGATTGCTGTTTATTGGGCTCAAGGGAAGCTCATATGCATGACTTGATGCAGTCTGGTGTTTACCAATAGAATGTTGAGCATTTCTACCTGCCGTCACTTGCTAGTCATCAAAATAGAGTTGTGCTTAGACCTGGATATTGCTGAACGCAGTATGGGTCTGATTTCAAAACAGAGAGGAAGATCCCTACATAATTGTTTATTTTTTAATGACATAAACATAGGAATAAACTTGAATTAGAGAGAAAAAAATCACAGGCAGCAAACAGAGCTACTAGGGCAAGGGTTGGGAAATGCCAGAGAACTATCTGGAGATGTTGATTAAATTCGTGTGAAGCCCCTTTTACTTGTTAAAGGGCCAGTTACTGAACATCCTTAAGGTAAAGAAAAGCCGACAGCCTAGCCAGCTTATTGTCATACAATTTGGCAAGAACACCCTGGGTCAGTCACAAGCCAGTCAGTAACTCATGCTCAGGTTCATCCCTTTGCAGTGGTATAGTATCTTACCTAGAAATCTGAAAAATGATGTTTTACAAATTATGAGAGTAAAAGTAGTATGCCAGTAACTTTTCTTGATATTAAGCAAATTCATTAAAATTAAATAAACAAAGTAAGTTTCATGCATACTCATAAGAAAAATAGCAATTCTTTGTAGAATGCTAACCAAGCGTGCCATTTTAGTGTCTTTAAGTTTGTTATCATGGCTCAACAACAAACCTCAGTATTATGTTTCACTGATACCCTTAATTTAAATGATGAAATAGAGACAGAGTTATGTATTTTGCCCAAAAGCACACTCTACTTAGTGACAGAGGATTTAGACTCTAGTTACTTAACAGCATCATTTTTTGAAAATGTTATGAGTTTATCCATGTAGATAGTGTTTAGCAAGATGAAAAATAATACACTTCAACATTGCATGCAATTATCTAGAATCTTAGTTTTTTAAACAATGACTTCTGTTGTGAAGTCTGGTAGACTCTCATGACTCATCTTTACATTTTTGGTAACATCCTTCGATTAGCTGGTACAGAAAATTCTAGCCCAATTTCTTATGAATAATTATGAAAGAGCATATCCTCTACTGATTACAAAGACACTATAAGAAAAAATAAGGACAAAACAACACTCATTAGAAAATTGGCATCCTGTATATTAAATAATTCAAATCCTAAATTGAAGCATTCAGGAAAGATAATGGCGAGCCACTGGGGAAATTAAATAGAAAATTCTAAAACTTTATAAGGAAATCAAGTTCTTTAAAATGCTGAAATTTTCAGGTTGGTTACTGTAGTATAATCCAATGGATTATGTCAGACAAAGATTAAAAACAAAATACTAACTATGAGAGACGCAAGAAGGAGATTCAACATGTATGTGTTGCAGAATGAGAAAACAAACACAGTAATGTTAGAGAAAGCATATATATTTTAACTGTTCCAGGAAAATATTCTGAAATGAAAAATAAGAAAAATGAGAATTGGTATAAAGATAAAAATGGTCATGAAACTTCATTTTATCAACATATTCTTGTTGACAAGAACATATTCCATGTTCTTGGAAAGTTATTTGACTTAAAAATAATATTTTGAAAGACTGGAAAAACAAAATAAAACATATGTCACATATAAAGATAAAAAATTAAACCAGTTTTAGATAAAATATTTTTTAAATGAGATATTCACATTATGGGATTTCTTAGTTATCTTCCTACTCTAAAAATGCCATCATTCTGCATACATGGCCATAACAACCAAAAATGATGTCTGCTGTTACTGATAAATGCTCTGCCTGAAAATTGTTAAATGCTCTTGGTCTATCAACACATTGCTCACAAGAAACACTTAAAAATAAATTTTCATTCCATTCAGAAGACAAACCCAAACCCTGATAAGATACCCTCACAAAATCAGTCTCAGCCTCCGAGAAACATCTGATTTTGATATTCTTATTGGGTGGGAAATGACACAGGCAGATTTGTATTTCATCAGCTTAGAGATAATTGGTTAAATTGCTAGGCAGATTGTATCACTAATGGAAGGAGGGGAAAAAGAAAACCCTCAAAGATAGGACATTAGGAAACATCTAAAGGGAAAAAGAGAAAGAAAAGTCAATAACAGGGGCAGAAAAAGACACCAGAAAGTAGGAAAATAAAGACAACCAATAATAGATGACAGTCAATATAGTTCTGTACTGCAATGAGCAATAAGAAGTTGATGGCCAAGTGCATGCGCTTGATTGTTTTAATTTATTTTAAGTAAATTAATATATATTACTGAGGATTGAATGCTACCAAAGAGCATAGTCAAGGAAACTGAGAACAGAAACATGAAAAATGAGAAGCAATGGACGGAAGAGAATTCCAAAGCTTCTAATGTTGTTATTTTCCTTTCTATTACAAAATGACCCCAGGCTAGTATGATTTCTAAACTTTATTACTACTATTAACATGATATAATTTTTCAAGTAAAATAATGGAAAGATATTAGTTTCCACCAGATTATAAGAATGCATTGCACTCTCCCAATTTGATGAGCTAGTTTGAGGAATTCATTTCTGCTCTCAAAAAATAATTCTAAAAATAATGCATGAATAAAATTGTGTGTGTTATGCATTGAGACCACTATAAAGCACTTTTCTTATTGACGTTGCTTCATACATGACAGATGTTTTGACAACCACCCTTATTATCTCTGTGTGTATTCCTCTCTGCCCTCGCCCTTGCTAACGTCTACCGAGAAGCAGTGATCAGTGTTAGCAAACAGCTCCTATGGTACTGAGAGCATGTATCCAGAAAGCCTCCTGCCATCTACAGGCAAAACAAAAATCTCTCACTGCAAAGGTGAATAATTAAACATTGGTAAGTCTGTTCCGCTGTTCTTACTGAAATTGAAGGGACAGTAATTTAAGCTGTAATGATATTTTGCCAGAACAAACAATGGCCACGTGTACCTGAAAATTAATGGTAAAATGCAATCTTCTCTGCTTGCCTGCCAGCAAAGCACTGACGTTATTGTGGGGAAAAACTTGTCCTTTGAATTTTTATCATTGTCATGTTGGACTTACTAAACACTGATATCATTTTATTGAGCTAGGTCTTCCCCAAGCAAGTTTTACAAGCCCTGACATTTAAGAGCTAGGATTTTAAACCAGCCAATGTTGATAAAGTTGATTGTAAAATGTTGGTACTTGTAAAAGGGAAATTTTTTAAAAAATGGATGAGGGAAAGGAAGTAATATTGAGGAAAAAACAGAAAAACAAAAACAAAACAAAACAAAAAAACAAATGTTTTAGCTCTAGGAGAGATAAAGCTGAGTTAAAACCAGAACTTTGAATCCAAAAATTACCTAACCCTGGAAGTGTGCCCTTATTTGCTAGGTAATAAAAACAATTTAAACATAGTAAGAAAAGATTTTGAATCCAGGTCAGAATGAAGCAAGGTATGCAAATCACAGCCATAAACTGATATCAGGTTATCCTGTGAAGAAGTTAAATTTTATAACTATTTGTATGTGAGAATGAGGTTGGAAAAACTCCCAAGACTTACCTGGAATTGTTCTTTGATCATCAGTGGTCAGCGTTAAGTATTTTAATTAAAAGTTCAATAGATTTTTCTTTGATGAGTATCCAAGCTATTCTCTCAGAAGATAATCTCACTGAATAATGTGATGGAACAGAAAACAAATGAAATTCTAAAATCAACCTAGGCTACAATATGAATCCACCTAAAATTATATCCAATGTAGGAATCATGTGTTCTTTCTCATACTGAATTGTTTATACAAATTAAAAGAAAAGCAATTAGACACTAACAACTAAGATCTGGTGAGTCAAGGAGGAAATCTTTAATAAAGTACTCACGTTCTTTTGTCTTTCTCATTCAGTAGGTTCCCTTCCCACCACTACTACATTCGAATTGAAGGGCCTTCCATCATTATTAAAACTCTCTTTAAAATAGCTCATGTAACCTTATATCCTTTGACTGAGGCTCAACTCATGTCAATGCTTCAGAGTCAACTTTTCCTGCCCCTTGCAGCATATTTTGAATGTCTGTATACAGACATACACACATATATGTATGTGTACATGGTGTAATGAAATTTTTTTCAACCATGTGGAAATAAGGCAAATAAGTCAGTTTGTAATAATCTTCTGTAAAAACAAAGTATTTGGAAGATATTTCACTTATGTTTCAATAAAGTATTCTAGGTTTTAGGACCATTTTAGAATAGCTTATTTCCTATAAGATGTAGGTATTAAAGATTAAAGGGGTTGTGATATAGGATTATGTTTACCTGAAGAAGACTGGCTAAATGGTCTAAGAAAACTATGGAGACATTTTTTAAATGAAGCCACTACAGTCCACCAGTTAAATTGTCAGTTTCCAAGCTAGATTATTCTTTCTGTTTGAGACAGAGAGTCTCCCTCTGTTGCCAGGCAGTGGAGGATCTCGACTCACTGCAACCTCCGCCTCCTGGGTTCAAGTGATTTTTCCTGCCTCAGCCTCCTGAGTAGCTGGGCTTACCATGCCTGGCAAACTTTTGAATTTTTTGTAGAGATGAGCTTTCACCATGTTGGCCAGGTTGGTCTCGAACTCTTGACCTCAAGTGATCTGCCCTCCTTGGCCTCCCAAAGTGCTGGGATTACTCCACCCCCAGTCACAGAGGGTTATTCTTATAGGAAGTAGCTCATATTACCAACACTCACAAAGACTGATTAAAATGCCGTAATTTAAATTTTACCTTGTAAATATCAGTGCAAATATCATGATATATGCATGTTTAATTATAAGCATTTTTATTGCCGCTCTAAGAAATCTAGAAAGTTAAGTTTTAATCAGTAGGTTATTGGTAACTGTGAATTCAGAGGAGAGGACTTTTTTATTCTGTGAACCTCAATGACATACAGCTAACTACATACAGAATACCTGCATCTTTACAATAATATATACCTAATGAATATATCCTCTTTTAAAATCTACTGGAGAGGGCATTTTTCCTTTGAATATTTATAAATATGAGAGGAGTAATTTTACTTCTAACACCCCTACCTTTTACTTTCATGCTGATTATATGTCTTCTTGAAATAGTCTGTTGTAAATTGTTAGAGTCTGTTTTCCGGCCAATTGCCTTTTTGCAAATTACCCTTAAGTGTATCTATTATGAGGTAAATATTTTATTTTGTAAAACTTAGTGCAAGTGTTAACTTTTTCATGCTATTAAGAGAAAGCCTGAATCAGAAGAGGCAGTATAGTGCTCCAGAATTGTTCCTGTATTCAATCTCATTAAAATGAACCATTTATTAAAGAATCCTCTGAGCTGAAAGACTTACAAGACAAAATCATATCCCCCTTAGCATATCCTGTTTTTTAATTTCATCCATAAACTCCACAAGCCTAATGTATTTAAGCTTTCTCCATGAGCAAACTCTTCAAATAAAGCCTCTCAATTGGGACCCATCGATATGAGAGGAAATGCAATTTTCTTTCTTTTTCACTCTAACCTTTCATAAGGAGGGGTATGTACATGGCTAGGACTTTTCAACTGGAATGTGTTAATAGACAATCCCTCTGAATCTGATGCATCTTCACCCGTGCCAGACCATTTAAGCTTGACATACAGTTGTATAGTATTATTTGCTATGTTTTTAATGTAAAAGAGTGTATAAACATAATATTCTAAACCTTAAATTTAAAGGCCACACTCTAGCAGTAGAGTTAGCAAAGCCATGATAAAAATCAAAGAGTGGATTAGAAAAATTGTCAAGACTGGCTTCCTATTGCCGAGTTAAAGACAACAAGTTATCTAAGGTGATCCACCATGTGTGAGACAGTCTGACAAGAAGAAAGGTCATTATATGTTGATCATACTTTTCTATACAATCTTATGAGACATCTACTTCTCTTCCTTAAAGAGATGGAGAGTGATAGTTAAGAGATGAAAAAGAGAGATACTTTGGTTCTCTTTGGGAACCTTGAAACAGAAGAAGAAATGTAGTTTACTGTTTTCTGAAATTTGGTACTAAAAAAGTCCTAGAGCAATTTGGTAATGATGGGACATAGCATGTTCTTGAATTCCCTAACTAATAAGTTGATAAGCATGCTATATTCTGTTTTAAAACTTTTATGCTTTCAACCACGTTATCTATACTTTTACATTTGTACAAGGCAATGAGAAACATATAAAGAAAATGTAACATGATGTGGCTTTTTAAAGAGAAAATTTTAAAATGAGATTTCTTATAATAAAAACATGGTAAAGTAGAAATATATTTAGTGCATAAGACAAAGAGGTATGCTTAAATCCACTAAATTAGGGAAAATAAATTAATATATTTAAACTGCTTAAACTAGTTTTGTATGTCTGAAATTAATTTCTAGATTATTTTAATAGATTCCCAGATACTTTTTAAATAAAAAAAAAATCAGGTTCAGCTGACAGATTATAGTCCGAAAATTTATGAAGAAAAGTATATTTGTGGGAATTATTATCATGGGTATTTAGAATGACCAGAACAAAATTTCTTATAAAATAAATGTATGTTTTTACATAACTAAAATCTTACATTTATTTTGCTGTAAATGCAATTTAAATTTACTTTCTAATACATCACATAATTTTTTAAAGTATTTACTTTCTTACCATTTTTACAGAGGGTAAGATTTTATGAATAGATTTCTATAAATATAGATACAAATCTCTGTGTTTTCAAATTTGAGAGTGAAAGGAAGTTCACATTTCTTTTTATTTAAGAAAAATTTATGGATAGAATCTAATCAAGTATGCAGTAGTGGAAATGTGCCTATAAAGTTCACGTAGTTAATCATTCATTCAATTGTTCTCTCTGATTTGATGTGCTCTTATATTTGCAACATTTTAGAAAGCTTGTGACAGATTAAATAACTTTAAAGATTAAGTATGTTATACATAAGGTTATCCGTCATTCAGAGTACATGTGAAAAAGTTTTGAAAAAAAAAACTCAACTACATTAGGCATATTTCACTGACTGATAGCTTTACAGTTAAGATTTGTCAGCATTCCATTTGTAAATTAAACTAAATTTGATCAAAACTCACTCTTCATGTAGCAAACTGTAAGCTAACTTGAAGGTATATTTTTATAAAAGTAAGAAAATCTTGGCCAATTATAGCAGCTGAGCTTTCAGCCAATCACACACTGCAAATTGCCTAGACGTGTCCAAATAAGGAAAACACCAAGGTGTAACCTCCCAGGCCATTTTTGTGTGTCGCTTCCATTTTCTGTCTATAAATACTGCCTGCCCAGGTTGTTTGGTGGATCTCGCTGGACATTTACTGGTTATAGGTGGTGCCCAATTCATAAATCTTTCCTTTGCTCAAATAAACTGCAAAGTTTAATTTGTCAAAAGTTTTTACTACTGTGAAGCTTTTGCTTTACTCTTGTCAATGTTTTATTTTATAATTTTTCTCTTAGGTTTTTATTTTATAATTTATTTTTTATTATTATTATTTGGGACAGAGTCTCACTCTGTTGCCACGCTGGAGTGCAGTGGTGCAATCACGGGTCTCTGCAACCACTGCCTCCTAGGTTCAGGTGTTCAAGTGATTCTCCTGCCTCAGCCTCCCAAGTAGCTCGGACTACAGGTGCGAACCACCATGCCCAGCTAGTTTTTGTATTTTTAGTAGAGACAGGGTTTCACCATGTTGACCCAGATGATCTTGATCTTTTGACCTCGTGATCCACCCACCTCGGCCTCCCAAAGTGCTGGGATTACAGGCATGAGCCACCTCACCAGACCTATAATTTATTTGTATTATAGCAAACAAAATGCATAAAATGAGATCTGATCCCTTAACAAATGTTTAATTATACTGTACACCATGAACACATGTGGTGCAGATTTCTAGAACTTTAATTTGTGTAACAGAAACTTTATACCCATGAACAGCAACTTCCCCAATTCTCTCTCCCCCATCCCCTGGCAAACACCATTCTACTTTGTGCTTGTATGAGCTTGCCTATTTTAAATACTTCATTTAAGTGGAATTTTTTAGTAGTTTTTTTTTGTCAGCAATTGGTTTATATTTCACTTAAAATGACATCTGTAAGACTAATTGATGTTTTCAAATATGAAAATGTTTCTTTTTTAAGATGGAATAATAAGGACCACACCAGTGGCAAGGATAAAATAGTTCGGTCAGGAAGTCACACATAGAGCTGGACATTTCTTTTTTTTCCAGCACACATACTTTTGCCATGGAAGATTTCAGTACATTGTAATTCCCATCCAGGGATTATGTTTAAGAAGTGGGGCACTTTCATGGGGAAAATGGAATTAATCAGTAACAGATAACTTTTGAATTTCACTGCAAATAATAACATAAAATTGAAATAAATTTCTTAGTCAAGAAGAAATCTATTTCTGAGAACTGCTCCATTCTTAATCATCACCTCTTTATTTCATCTCCTCCACAATGCTAACATGATTTTAGGTATATACATATATTTAATTTAAACATTCATTATTTTATTTTCTGGGTTTGAAATTGTTAAATAGGAACTCAAAAATATTTGATGTGACCTATATCCACTAATAATTAACACTGGATTATATACATTTCCTCCTGAAATATAACTGATTAAAGAAAATTCCACAACACATATGAAGAAATATAGAGGTTCTAAAGAATAAAATCACTCTGTGATCTTGAAAAAGTGAACAAACTAAAAGTATTACTATAAAATTAATTATCTGATAACAGAACATATTAGAATATGTATCTGTAAACAATATGATGAATGAAAATATATAAACAGTATGATGATCATTGGATCTCTACATCTGTGTAAGAGGAACCATGAAGGAGAAGCAGTATGAAGTTATAAAAGGTTTTGAAAAGAGAAAATCATATGAGTCTTACAAAAATAATGATGGTAACAGTGGAGACACATTAGATAAAGAAGGAAATAAATTCCATTTAGTACAATTTCCACATATTTCCTGAGAATGTAAAAATAAATAAATAAAATAAAATAATATGAAAAGTGGTTGTTACTGAAGGAAAACATATGTATTTAATATAAGAAGTATACAAAGTAATTAAGAAATAATTAATAATCAAGAAATAAAATGCAAAGTTATAATAATAAAGAAATAAAATATAAAGTTTTTGAAATGTAAAAGAATGGAATTCTTTAGAATTATGTTAAAAATTACCATTGTGGCACTTATAATATTCACGTTTAGTGAGCAGTATCAATGAATATTAAAATAAGTAGATAAAAAATGGCTGAGTTGAAAAATATGTTTATGAGCATAATTTCACCTAACAAACTAAAAGTAATTGCAACTGTAAAAATGTATCTCTTAAATGGAGAAATAAGGCAACCACTACCTTAACCAAGTCATCAAATGCAGCATCTCTGGGACACAGTTAAAACAGCATTAAGCACTAAATTTATAAGACTAAATGTCCACATGAAAAAGCTAGAAAGATCACAAATCAAGACCAAACAAACTTTAGAGCTAACAGAAGACAGTAAATAACAAAGATCTGAGATGAACTGAAAGAGGTAGACAGGAAAAATGCTTCAAAAAAATCAACAAATCCAGGAGCTGGATTTTTTTTTTAAGTTTGAAAAATTCAATAAAATAGACCATTAACTATACTAATAAAGAAGAAAAGAGAGACAATTGAAATAAACACAATCAGAAATGATAAGGGGGATACTACCACTGACACCAGAGAGGTACAAACAATCATCAAAGAATACTATAAATATCTCTATTCAAATGCTAGAAAATACTAGAATAAATGAATAAATGCCTGGAGAAATACACCCTCCCAACAGTGAACCAGTAAGAAGTTGAATCCCTTAACAGACTAATAACATGTTCTGATATTGAGGCAGTAATAAGTAGTCAACCAACTATAAAAAAGTCCCCATCCAGAGGGATTTACAGCTGAATTCTACCAGAGGTACAAAGAGGAGGTGGTACCATTTGTTCTGAAACTATTTCAAACAATTGAAAAGAAGAGACTCCTCCCTAACTCATTTCATGAGGTCAGCTTTATCCTGACACCAAACCTGGAAGAGATAAAACAAAAAGAAGAAAACTTTAGGCCAATATCCCTGATGGACATTGATACAAACATTCTCAACAAAATACTGGCAAACTGAACCCAGCAGCACATCTAAAAGCTTATTCACCAAGATAAACATAACTCATCACATAAACAACAAAAACCACATGATTATCTCAGTAGACACAGAAAAGGCCTTTGATAAATTTAACATTCCTTCACGTTAAAAACTCTCAATAAACTAGGTGTTTAAGGGACATACCTGAAAATATTAAGAGCCATGTATGACAAACTGACAGTCAATATCATACTGAATAGACAAAAGCTGGAAGCATTCCCCTTGAAAGCCAGCACAGGACAAGGATGCCCTCTCTCACCACTCCTATTCAACATAGTGTTGGAAGTTCTGGCCAGGGCAATCAGGCAAGAGTAAGAAACAAAGGGTATTCAGATAATGAAATCACCAGAAGGTGAAGTCAAATTGTCTTTGCTTCCAGATGACATGATCCTATATCTAGAAAACCCCATAGACTCAGCTCAAAACTTCTTAAGCTGATAAGAAACTTCAGAAAGTCTCAGGCTACAAAATCAATGTGCAGAAACCACAAGCATTCTTATATACCAACAATAACATGCAGAAGGCCAAATCATGAAGGAACTCCCATTCATAATTGCCACAAAGAGAATAAAATACCTAGGAATACAGCTAACAAGAAAAGTGAAGGACCTCTTCAAAGAGAACTACAAACCACAGCTCAAGAAATCAGAGAGGACACAAACAGATGGAAAAACATTCCATGCTCATGGATAAGAAGAATCAATATCACAAAAATGACCAAATTGACCAAAGCAATTTATAGATTCAATATTATTCCCACAAAACTACTATTAACATAGTAGTATTAATGTTTAACTTCACAGAATTAGAAGCAACTATTTTAAAATTCATATGGAATCAGAAAAAGAGCTATTACAGCCAGGACAATCCTAAGCAAAAAGAACAAAGCTGATGGCATCATACTACCAAACTTAAACTATACTACCAGCTACAGTTACCAACACAACATGGTACTGGCAGAAAAGCAGGCACATAGATCAGTGGAACAAAACAGAGAACTCAAGAATAAGACTATGCATCTACAGCCATCTGGTCTTCAATGAACCTGAGAAAAACAAACAATCGGTAGGCAATAACATTCAGGTCATAGACATGGGCAAATATTTTATAATAAAGTCACCAAAAGTAATTGCAACAATAGCAAAAATTGACAATTGGAATCTAAAGAACTTCTGCACAGCAAGAGAACCCACCATCAGAGTGAACAGACAACCTACAGAATGAGAGACAATTTTGGGACTCTATCCATCTGACAAAGGTCTAATATCCAGAATCTACAAGGAATATAAGCAAATTTACAAGAAAAAAGCAAACAACCCCATTAAAAGGTGAACAAAGGACATTAACAGACACTCTCAAAAGAAGACATTTATGTGGCCAACAAACTTATGAATAAAAGCTCAACATCACTGATCATTAGAGAAATGTAAATCAAAATCACAATAAGATAACATCTCATGCCAGTCAGAATGACGATTATTAAAAAGTCAAGGAACAATAGATGCTAATGAGGTTGCAGAGACATAGGAACACATTTACACTGTTGGTGAGAATATAAATTAGTTCAAACATTTGGAAGTAATTTATAAGAAAGTATGGTGATTCTTCAAGTATCTAAAACCAGAGATAACATTCAACTGAGCAATCCTTTCACTGGTTATATACCAAAAGGAATATAAATCATTTGATTATAAAGATACATGCATGTGTGTGTTCACTGCAGTACTATTCACAATAGCAAAGACAAAGAATCAACCCAAATGCCCATCAGTGAGAGACTGGGTAAAGAAAATGTGGTACATATACACCATGGAATACTATGCAGTCATAGAAAGGAATGAGATCATGTCCTTTGCAGGAATATTCATGAAGCTAGAAGCCATTACCATCAGCAAACTAACGCAGGAACAGAAAACTGAACACCACATTTTCTCATTTATAAGTGGGAGCTTAACTAATAGACCACATAAACACAGGGAGAGGAACAAAACACAGTGGGACTTGCTGGGGGAGTGTGAGTGGGGAGAGCATTAGGAAAAATAGCTAATGCATGCTATACTTAATACATAGGTGATGGTTTGATAGGTGAGGCAAACCATGAAGGCACATGTTTACCTATGGAACAAACCTACCTATCCTACATGTGAGAAATTAATTTTTTTAATCAAAATATTTAGCTGATTTTCTTAAAGCATTCCTATACATCAATAAGAGACAGACAGCCAAATCATGAGTGAACTCCCAATCACAACTGCTACAAAGAAAATAAAATACCTAGGAATACAACTAACAAAGGAAGTGAAGGGCCTCCTCAAAGAGAACTACAAACCAGTGCTCAAGGAAATAAGAGAGAGCACAAACAGAAGGAAAAACATTCAGTGCTCCTGGTTAAGAAAAATCAATATCGTGAAAATGGCCATACTGCCCAAAGTAAACTATAGATTCAATATTATCTCCATCAAACTACCATTGACCTTCTTCACACTTGTAATCCCAGCATTTTGGGAGGCCGAGGTGGGCAGATCACGAGGTCAAGAGATCGAGAGCATCCTGGCCAACATGGTGAAACCCTGTGTCTACTAAAAATACAAAAAAAATTAACTCAGCTTGGTGGTGCGTGCCTGTAGTCCCAGTTATTCGGGAGGCTGAGGCAGGAGAATTGATTGAACCCTGGAGGCCAAGGTTGCAGTGAGCCGAGGTCACGCCACTGCACTCCAGACACAAGAACGGAAAACCAAACACCACATGTTCTCACTCATAAGTGGGTGTTGAACAATGAGAACACATGGCCCGGGGAGGGGAATGTCACACACTTGCATCTGTTGGGGGGTTGGGGAGGGACAGCGGGGGAACGGGAGGTTGGGGAGGGATAACATTGGGAGAAATTTCTGATGTAGGTGACAAGAGGATGGAGACAACAGACCACCATGGGAGGTGTGTACCTGTGCAACAATCCTGCAAGATCTGAACATGTATCCCAGAACTTAAAGTACAATTTTAAAAAGGGCAAAAAAAAAAAAAAAAAAAAAGAGAGAGAGAGAGAGAGAGAGAGAGAGATGGAGTCCTGCTGTCCCAGGCAGAAGTGCAGTGGCAAGATCTCCACTCACTGCAACTTTTACCTGCTGGGTTCAAGGGATGCTCCTGCGTAAGCCTTCTGAGTAGCTGGGATTATAGACACACACCCCCATGTCCTACTAATTGTTGTATTTTTAGTAGAGATGGGGTTTCACCATGTTGACCAGGCTGATCTCAAACTACTGACCTCATGATCTGCCTGCCTCAGTCTCCCAGCATTTAGCTGATTTTTGTGTGGTGTGGAAATTCAGGAAATATGTTTCATATTGGATTATGCATATCAAAAGACACAAATACATACAGAGACAGAAAAGAAAATAAGTTGACTGTGAACATTTAATAGAACCCCACTCTAACACTATATTAAAGAGAACTTCTAGAGAGAGAGAAAGATGCATCCTGATAAAAATAGACTTGTAGAAATACAAAATGAAAGCTGGAAGCAGCACCTTTAAAATCTTATAATACAATTTCCCCCTAATGTTACCTAAGGTGGCTTTCTTTAAGCCTTCCTCTCATTCTTAGTTTAATTCATAGTTTCAAATATTTTATTTAATAAACTTCTTAATTTCATAATAGTAATTTTTATTAAAGACAATTCAGTGAATAAGCAATAAAATAATGAATTGTAATAAAAAGAAAAGTAATTTATGCTAGTTACCATATGTATTGTTATATAAACATAAATTTATGAAATATGAAAATATGATAGATAGCATGCATTTATCAACATTTGCTTTAGGAATAAACAGCCCCAAGTCCCATTACTCTATCATGAACATCATGATTTCTTCCTCATATTGTTGTAGAGATGTATGTCAGTTGCTGATCTGCTGGGATCTCCACGTGTTTAATTCATTAGAGACTTAGGTTGAAGGATGGACCAGCATACGGACAGAATGTTTTATGGTGAAGGTCTGAGCAGATGGGCTACAGGCAAACCAGACAATGACATGTAAAAATTTTTACTCAAATACAGCTTAGGTCACATCTCATCTCTTACATTTGTCCCAAGCCTCTTGTCAATGATATGAAAAAGTATCCTTTATCTACAGGAAGGTTGGGAAATAAATAATTGTTAAAAAAAAAACATACAGTATATATCACTATCACAATTACAATTTTAAGGACTTATGAGAATTTGGGAACTAGGAAACTAAACACACACACACACACACACACACACACACACAGAATTCTAACACCCATTTATTCACGTATAAACACTGAGTTAGAGTCACTGAATCATTGTAATATGACTGAAATTTTTCCATTTCTGTCCTCAAATATTCCTTCATCTTACACTTTAAATAAGAGCCAATTTTCAAAACATAAATCATATAGTTGGCTGAGCATGGTGGCTCACACCTGTAATCTCAGCACTATGGGAGGCTGAGGCAGGCAGATCACTTGAGGTCAGGAGTTCAAGACCAGCCTGACCAACATGGCAAAAACCCATCTCTGCCAAAAAAAAAATACAAAAATTAGCCAGCTGTGGTGGCATACTCCTGTAGTTCCAGCTATTGAGGAGGCTGAGGCAGGAGAATCATTTGAAACTGGGAGGCAGAGGTGGCAGTGAGCTGAGAACCTGACACTGTATTCTAGCCTGGGTGACATAGTGAGACCCTGTCTCAAAAAAAAAAATGTAATAGTTATTGTTTCCTTAACTCCTAACCTAGGAGATAATAGCTGAACAGGCATGTGAAACCCTCCCTCTCGCCTCCATAAACTAAGGGCAGCAGTGCAGCCCTGCAACATGAAGTATAGATAGCATCCATTAACTTTTCCTGTTTTAATGTATTTCTCTCCAACTAGCTTAACCTTGTCTGCTCCTTCCTGGGAAATCTTTGAGATCTCGATTTTTTTCCAATTATTTTCGGCCCCAGCCTGTCAGAAACTTTTGCCCAAATAAACTGTATAATTAGGACATACTGATTTGGACTCTTTTTTGTTTGAGTATGTTTTCCTTTATGCTTAAGAAGAAGATATATATTTAACATTAAATTATGAAATTCCCATTTCGTGAATGTTCATTTTTATGCAATTTTGTTAAATTTGCATTTATTTGTACAACTTGCAGCATAATATTAGATGTGTTTTATCTCCTCAGCTACAAAAAGAATAAATTTGCCTTTAACAAGAATTTTATGTTTTCACTGTTAAAGAATATTTTAGTGTTATAAGCTTTAATAATTACCCTCTTCTCTATATTATATGACTGAAAGTTGTGAATGGAAATGGCTAATGCTGGAATGTCTCCTAGAGGTTTAAATGTCAGAATTTGATTAGATCTTCACTGAACATTCCACTGTCCTTATATCTATGTATATTCTGGTTAACCTGGAAAGTGGCAATAATTGGTTTACTCCATCCTTATCAATAGGATAAGAAAGGGTTATCCTACTGATGTTAGCACCAGCTGATCTACAAAGAAGAGAGAAACAAGATAAACAAGAACAAAACACAAATTCCTAAAATAAATACCTACTTTTAGTAAATGTTATGACAAATAATTGACTATATATTTAGGGAAAAATACTTACTATGATTTGTTTAGTTTGTTGTCACTTTCTTTTGACATTTATATTTAATTCTGAGTAAATAATATTAGTTACTTCTGAGTAAATTATATGAGTAATTGTTCTTACATTCTTAATAAAAAGTCAAATTATATTTTTCAAACTCTATCAGATATAAATTAGTTGAATTTTCATAAACTCATTATTTTGTAAGACATGGACATATACATTTATTTTTATAGAAATATTTTTCCTTTTTTAATATGTGATTCAGCTATATAGAGTAATTTCTCTGCCTCCTTGGGACACCCACTGCCTTGCTGGTTGCTTTACTTCTCTGCCTCCATAATGCCATGGTCCCACATCACTTTTCTCTACCATATATTTATTAATAGGTTATCTACCTTATGTCTGACTGTCAGACTATGGGATAGTTGCTATTTCTTATTAATTTTTGATAATATATGATTGATCACAGTATATCTAGTGACTGTTAAAAATTGTTTAATAAATAGGGGTTATCTTCAGAGTGAGGATGAAGGAAAATATTTAGTTTAAAGTGACTTTTACATCAAAACATTTTAATTACAGCTATAATAATTACAAATTGTGAAATCTTAGGGAAATACATTTGTTTGTTTTCTCACTTGCAGATTCTGATAATTATGTTTTTTTTTATGGTATGCACCACTGGAGGTTTACTCTCTTCCCTGTGTCTAAATATTCAGGGAAGAAAAATCTTTATTTGTTCCCAAACGAAGTTAATCTTTTAGGGGCTACCCATTGGTGTTACTTCCATTTCCCTTGTAAGAGATTGACTTAGAATGGAACTTGATATCTCCTCCTGGCAATTAAAGTGCTAGTGGAAATAATAAGGGACACTGATTTCTATGAAGATTTTCAAAGTTTTTTAAAATGCTTCCAAAAATACTTCATGATTCTTAACTCAAACTAAGAGAAAATTAACTAAGAGGTTTTCCTCTTAGTGTATTAGAGTTGAATAAATAAACAAACCATTAAATACCATCTTGTTTGAGTAGCAAAGTGGCATACTACTTTTGCAGTGGGAGTGAATTCTAATTCAATATTATTATATATTATCCCATTCTTTCATTTTTTACTCTTGATTTTTATTTTTCAGCATCTATACTCATATAATGAGATGTCTAAGCACACGCTTTCAAAATGTATTATGTTGTCTACCTTCTTTACATGTTAATGACAAATATTTTGTTTCTGTTTCTAGTATATATTGCTTTAACTTTTTGCTCACCCCAACCTTTTCTCTCTGTCTCTCTCTCAGGTAACATTAAGCATTCCTTAGGGAGCATTATTTTGCATGCAATTACGACCTTAAAAAATAACATACAATATTTTTAATCTTGCTCCTAGTTCTGCTTTTCTGTACCTATCTTCATGGAAACATAAAAGCAGACGGGCTAGACAATGCTGGAGAGATTGATTTTAGGTTAACAGCCAATGATCAGATTTCAGACAGAAAATGCATACATACTATTTACAAGGCTGTGATAAACCTGCTAAATGGAAAAGAGAAGTCCTCTGATCACTCAGAAATTAGAATAATGTGTAGAGTTTATCTTCTGGGGGCATAATTTCTATGTGCAGATTGGCTGACTTAAAAGGACCAGGAGTGGGGTCGGCACCAACTAAGGCAATTCATATAGTGAAGATTGTGGGATATGCATTTACAATGTCACCATAAATTACTTTTAACAGCATTTATTTAACTTTACATTAAAACGAAGTTATCAATAAATTCCCTCTTCAGGCAATGCCTAGTATTCAAGTATAGTTTTTTCTTGCCAAAATGTATTTAACTAAATATTTATTCCCAAATATCCAATAGATGAGTAACAAATAAAAATAAATCAGATAAATAAAAAGGACAGTAAGATGTTAAAAGATGAATTGAAAAGTTAATTTTTTTGTAGAGTTCTCCTAAAATCTCACTTACAAGAGCTGAAGGAATAAAAAGCAGTCTTCTAATAGCAAAAGCAATTTTGTTCTCCTGAGTACCTGCCAAGGCAAAAATGTGTTTCTTGTTTTATTAACATTTTCTTTACGACTATGAAGCAACTGGGATTATAAGCAATACATCTCCCACTTCTGGCGAGGTAAGTTTTGCTGTGGGAAGTTAAAGAAAAGCAAGTCTCATTTTTGTAATTTTCAGGAAGATTGATCCATAAAACTATGAGTGAGAAGCAAGAAAATATCGACTGAGACCTGATATCCAGTAAAGCTATGTGGCACAGCCTTGCAGACTCTTGTGACATATTAAAAAGGAGCCCATCTTCTTGAACTTTTTTTTTTCAAAATGTGAAGAGTCACTATATTTTCATCCATCGATCAGCCACACAGCCATCATCATGCAAAGGTTTTGTCATCATGAATGTAATGCAGTGGAAGGAAATGAGACAACGGTAATGACTTCAATGTTTTTCAACATTTCACAGGACAGTCTTTATCATCATGATTACCAGCTTGATAATTTCTATTTAGTCATAACAAAAATGGACTGTATGTGAAATGTGTTTTCTCATTATACAACACTTCTCAAATCCTGCTCTTATTTATTATACTAAAATGTAACTTAAAATTTTAACATATCACTCTTTCTACTTGCTTGATACATTTCTATTTAGTCACAGCAAAAATGGGATTTTATGTGAAATGTGTTCTTTTATTACACAATATTTCTCAAGCCCTGATCATATTTATTATACTAAAATATAACTTAAAATCTTGACATATTGCTCTTTCTACTTGTTATAAAAATAAACATCACATCATACTAATTCTCTGAAATGTCTTGTACATCCGTAACTTTCTATTTTTACTGATACTGTATTGTCCCACACCTTTGCCTTTATTCTGAGGCAGATTGGAACACTGGCTTTCCAATGATCACCTTTATAAATGGCTTTTGACTTACCCACTAACTGGTTAATTTTCCCTGCAATTTAGGATATCTTACTGTGTCACTCTGTAGCTTTAAAACATTAGTTGACTCTATGTAGTAAATATTACTGAGGTTTGTCATTCTCCCTTTCAAAGCCTTGATAGTTTTTATCACTGTGTTGGCCCAATTTTATCACTCCCTAATTTTCTGACTTGCAGTTTTAGGTTACTAACAACTCCTTTTACAGGAAGTAACTCTTGCACATATATCCCACCATAACTTTTCATATTCTCATGACTTCATTTTATTTCCTGTATCTTACAATCTTCCCTTCATTACTCTTCTTCCAGTTCCCACATCAGTTAAGGCTGAACTCAGAGTCAAGCTTTCTTAGGAATCATGCTTTGGAATCTCTTCTTTAGGCATCCATATAAGCATAAAATTCTATTCTGTGGAATGGTTTGTGGTATGTATATTGCTTCCCAGTGGGGTTATGAGTATAAAAGCCAAGACTGTAGAGTCAGTGTGAAAGAGGACCAGGTACATATATTTCCTGAAGCTGCATGAAGGCAGGGGAATTATATACACATCCCTTTTTTCCCTCATAGAATTAATGTCAGTAAGGAAAGCTATTTTGGATTGTTTTTATTTATTTGAAATAGTGGGATATTTTGGACGAATATAATTTAAAGAAGATTACAGCAGGGATAAAGCATATTGACTTCATCGAATTTGAGCTGTAACTACTCATTGCTTGTCTGTGCAGTACCTGATATCATGAGTCACATCCCCTCCTCAAGGACTACAGGCAGGGAGCAGTTCTGTGTCCAGCCTAGTGTGACTGTAATGAAATGCAGTCTTATTAGAGCTAATGTCAGTGAACCTGTCAAATTCAACATCTAGTCCTGTCATTGTCTCTCAGAGCAATGAAGTATTACTGTGATTGATCTGCATAGTTGCCAAATGCTTGACATCATTCAGCTATGCCCTGTGCTTTGAATGAGTTCGTGGTTATCAATCAACATGTATGTATATATACAAAATTATTTAACAGGAAAGTCTTGTGACATTAATAATACTAAATCCATTGTGATTTGAGCCAACTGTGTTGTTTAAAAAATACTATCTGTGATATTGAATGAGATGTTTGAACATTAAGTTATATTTCAAAATTTTGTTTAGCTACAGTGTACTAACTTGTCTTTAGGAAACAAAATTCCGTTTTCACTGCCCTATGATAAAACTTTTGAAATTTGCTTTTAAATTGTTAACAAGTGGCAATTATAAATGCATAAAAGATTTTACTGAATAAGGTGTAATATTAATTTTTTACATACTAATGACTTTTTGGAATATCTTATTCCTAGCTCAAATGCATAAATGACTTTTATGAAAAAAAAATTAAAGTATTGTCTTAAGCTAGTTTTACTCATTTCATTGTCGTTATGTTTAAACAGAAGCAATAATTATTTAAAATCATTTCATTAATTTCTTCAAATCTCTGATTTGTCATTCAACAGCAAACCAGCTTTTTAGGTATCATGAGTGAAGGAAACATAGATTCATCCAAAAGAATCATGAAATAATTTTTTATAATAATATAATGTTTGTACACTTGTTGAAAGATCCATTTCACTCTTAGAGATTTTTAAAATTATATATCACTCTTGATATGACTAAGAAAGATCTGATGAATGAAGTTAGTTAATATATTTCTAAAAATCTTCCTGTTGATAGATTCTCTTGAATCAATTTTTGATTGAATTGTTGATATTTATATTTTTCACATAACATTATCTTAAAATATTTTAAATTTCAAGAATCAAAATTATTAAAAGAGGGCTTAATTATTGACTCCGAGGTTTCTTATCAATAATGTGACACCTGTTATGCAAGTTTATGTGTGTAAATACATAATGCCACTCATGACTGTAAGGTCAATTGTGATTTCAGATATGTTGAAGTGTGAGAAAAATGTGTAGCCTTAAAGGATGAAATAAAGTATAACAGTGTTTTCCTTCCAGTTACAAACAAATTTAATATAAATAATTTAATTTCAGACAATATTTTGTAAAAATACATTTTTTTGGAAAATTGTTTCGGCATTCTTCCTGATTATAACTTGTCACTGTTTTCTTTTCTAGTCTTAGCTGCAGAGGCAGCTCATTTTTATCAAATACCCCTTAGGTTTTTGTGTAGATGTATTTTATTTAATCTATCTCTTATAATTAACTTGTTGATCATGTGGCTAAGTTCTTGCTAAAGGACTGTGAGCGAAGGGACGGCATATCACTCTGTGTTAAGGCTGTTAAGATCTAGTGTGCCTCCTACTTCCTTCCCTTTCAATCTCATGGAGACCTTGGAATCTACACTTGACAAGATGGTGATACGAAGAAGTGTGGAGTCTGGATCCTTCATGTGCATGGTGGTTGATAAGCTTACCGCAGTAAATGGCTTATTTTACAAAAGCACTGATTTTGGCATTTTTCTCTGTTTAAGCTGGTCTTGATAATGATGCTGATGACAAATTTCTAGATAAATTGGATCCCATCATTCATAAACTGTGGATGGCATCACCGAAATATGAAATTATTTTGGATTTGAGCAAAAAAAAAATCCTTTTGGTAAATGCTTTAAACATATCTGTGAGCTAAGAAAATTTTAATTGTGAAGGACAAGAATTTACCACCAGTTACATAGATGATATTGGGAACCAAGAATGGTTACTCACCCCTGCTGCTGCTATATAAGCCATGCTTCTGATTCTGCTTCTATGTCAACAAATAAAAAACACAAAATAGTAAATAAGATCATTGTAAACATTTAAAATATGAAACATTACACATTGGATAGGTTAGATGCATCCATATATATATGACAAATATATTTTGTTTATTATAAGCACCAAATGACTAACAGGTAAATATAATGGAATAGTAGATAATTCCATTTGATTACCTAAGAGATATGAGTCACATTTTTCCTTTATAACTTTATAACTTTATTTCCTAATAACTTTACAATTGATGGCATTACAGGCAGACTTTTTTTTTTTTTAGGGAGTATAATATAGTATCACTAGCAGGGTGTCCCTCAGCTCTAGCCTTTCTGTTCTTGCCTCAGTTTGCCTCTATGGGTGAAACCTGAGAGTATGAACAGGTGATTGTCATTCTATGCCAAGGGTTGAGTTTCAACTCTTAAATCATTCCCTCATATTCAATCAAAAATAAACACATACCTGTCAGATACATACACACATACACACACACAAATGCCTAAGTGGACATACAGATTTTAATTATATCTTCCATAGATTATTTGTGGGGCACCAGCATAATTTGAATATTTAAGCCACTTTTTGATGATGCTAATACTTTGAAGCTGCTCATTATTCACTTTAATGACAGTTGTCCATTAGACTTAAAGATTTTAAAACTTTAAATTTATGTCATTGAGTCACTTACAGCACATAGACCATTTATTATAAATTTAATTCACTTTGTGGAAAATTTTGTGATTTTTCTGAAATGATAAGTTTATAATAGATTTTGTGTGTGATTTATGAAATATTTCTTTCAATATCAACTTTGCTGCATTATATCAAAAAAATTTGATCTGGAAGGAATTAAAAATGTAAATGATAGTTCTAGGCAGATAGTGCAGTACTCAGTTTAAGAAAGTTACACTTTAGGGGCATTTCCGATTTTTCTTAAGTAAAATAATCTTGCACTTAAAAACCTAAAACAAAATTACCAACTAGTGTTGGTAGTCCTTAATTTTATAGTAAAAAGATTAATTCTCTTTGGTCTCACAGTTTGCAAATAAAATGCAATTGCTAATTCAATCTTAGGTTAAATAAAAAGAAAATGACTTTTTCAGGGTGTGCAAGACTAAGCATAAGGTATAGAGAAAAGTGTCACTGAAGATTTCGTATTTTTAAGAAATGGTAAGATTTTCAAAGGACATCAAGTAACACATTACATATGACATTAAGCTATCTAAATCAGCTTATAAAATCTTTACTGAAGGAAATTTCGAGATCATTTGGGATAATGTGAAATAAACCATAAATTGAGCTGATAATTTCACTAAAGAGATTTAAAATTGTATATGTTCTTAATTTTGCCTTCAGTTTGTACACAATGGTCTAGAAATTTTAAACAATTTTTAAAGACATCTTGTGATTTCTGAAAATATTTTTAAAACCACTTAACTTTAAGACATAGTTATGATATAATTTCCCACTGTGGGAGCAAAATTCTGTAGATATATGAACACTGGTCACATAAACAAAAGCCATTATTATCTGTTGAATAATGAATATATTAATTTATTCATTTGTTTATTGAATAACTACTTTCTGCTGTCTGAGTGACTCATAGTACTCAAGGGTAAAATCATATTACATGCATGTCTAATTCTATCTTACACTGCTTAAATACTTAAGAAATGATACCTTGAAAGCAGATTTTTACATGATTTCAACCTCCACTACATTACTGATAAGAAATTGAAAATTATCAGAATGCTGCCAAAGGATTTCATTTCAGCCTCCAAGATATGGGTGATAAATACTTGTCAATTCCACAAAACTAAGTTTTACCTGCCTTTCCAATCACTCAATTTACACCTGGATTCCCTGTGCTCAGGTATAACCCAGTCATTTTATAATACCTTGTTTTGTACTCAAATCTATTCATTTTTTTCAATTCTTTGTTTGTTTCCACCATTTCAACAGTCATTTTAATCTCAGTCTCACACTGAGGTTAGATTTATAACTATGGTTTGTCTGCTTAGTCGGTCTCATACTTATTTCTTTGATTTATTATCGGTTGTGGGTGCTTCATGTAACTAGTAAAACTTTATATGGTAATTTTTATTACAAAAATCCATCTATGTTAACTACAGAAAGCTTAGCGTATACATGTGAGACAATAGAAAAATTATCTATTATTTTTGCACTATATATTCATGTATTGCTAAATATGCTGGTATCTGTTTCGCCACCTCTTGCTCTTTTGATCCATAAATCCACCTCAACCCTAAATAATCATACAAAACATTTTAACATACATTTATATAATCCATGTAATTTTATCTAAATATAAACATTTAAGTTTTATTCACTTCTACAGATATTTATACTGTAGTTTATTTGCCCTAGTTGTGAACATTTAGATGACTTCCAAATGGTGAATTTATTAAAAACATGATGCAATGACAAATTTGCATTTTCATGATTCCCTTCTCATTAAGTCTTAGAAAGATTCTGTATTAAAAGATATAAACAATGTTCTACGTATGGCTAGTCAGTTTTCCCAACTGGGAAATAGGGAAATCCTTTTCCTCTTGCTTGTTTTTGTCAGGTTTGTTAAAGATCAGATGGTTTTAGATGTGCAATATTATTTCTGAGGCCCCTGTTCTGTTCCATTGGTCTATACATCTGTTTTGGTACCAATAGCATGCTGCTTTGGTTACTGTAACATTGTAGTATATTTCGAAGTCAGGTAATGTGATGCCTCCAGGTTTGTTCTTTTTGCTTAGGATTGTCTAGGTTATAAGGGCTCTTTTTTGGTTCCATATGAAATTTAAAGTAGTTTTTTTTTTTTTTTTTTAACTCTGTGAAGAAAGTCAGTGGTAGCTTGATGAGGAAAGCATGGAATCTATAAATTACTTTGGGCAGCATGGCCATTTTCACAATATTGACTCTTCCTATCCATGAGCATGGAATGTTTTCCCATCTGTTTGTGTCCTCTCTTATTTCCTTGAGCAGTGGTTTGTAATTTCCCTTAAACAGGTTCTTCATGTCCCTTGTAAGTTGTATTCCAAAGTATTTTATTCTCTTTGTTGCAATTGTAAATGTACATCTACTTGTAATTTGGTTCTCTGCTTTTCTATTATTGGTGAATAGAAATGCTTGTGATTTTCGCAAATTGATTCTGTATCCTGAGACTTTGCTGAAGTTGCTTATCAGCTTAAGGAGATTTTGGCCTGAGACGATGGGTCTTCTAAATATACAGTCATGTCATCTGCAAACAGAAACAGTTTGACTTCCTCTTTTCCTATTTGAATACCACTCATTTCTTTCTCTTGTCTGATTTTCCTGGCCAGAACTTACAATACTATGTTGAATAGGAGTAGTGTGAGAGGGCATCCTTGTCTGGTTCTGGTTTTCAAAGAGAATGCTTCCAGCTTTTGCCCACTCAGTATGATATTGGCTGTGGGTTTGTCACAAATAACTCTTATTATTTTGAGATACATTCCATTAATACATAGTTTACTGAGGGTTTTTAGCCTGAAGGGGTGTTGAATTTTATGGAAGCATTTTTCTACATCTATTGAGATAATTGTATGTTTTGTCACTGGTTCTGTTTATGTGATAGATTAAATTTGTAGATTTGCTCATGTTGGACCAGACTTACATACCAGGAATGAAGCCGATTTGATTGTGGTAGACCCCTTCCTTATACCTTATACAAAAATTAACTCTTGATGGATTAATGACTTAAACATAAGACCTAAAACCATAAAAACCCTAAAAGAAAACCTAGGCAACACCATTCAGGACATAGGCATGGGCAAAGATTTTTTTTACTTAAAACAAAAACAATGACAAAAAAGGCCAAAATTGACAAATGGGGTCTAATTAAACTAAAGAGCTTCTGCACAGCAAAAGAAACTATCATCAGAGTGAACAGGCAACCTGCAGAATGAGAAAAAAATTTTGCAATCTATCCGTCTGACAAACGACTAATATCCAGAATCTACAAATAACTTAAACAAATTCATGAGAAAAAAACAAAATAACGCCATCAAAAAGTGGGCAAAGGATATGAACAGACACTTCTGAAAAGAAGACATTTATGTGGCCAACAAACATATGAAAAAAAAAGCTCATCAACACTGGTCATTAGAAAAACGCAAATCAAAACCACAATGAGATACCATTAGAAAGTCAGGAAACAGACGCTGGAGAGGATATGGAGAAATGGGAACACTTGTACACTGTTGATGGGTGTGTAAATTAGGTCAATCATTGTTGAAGACAGTGTGGTAATTCCTCAAGGATCTAGAACTAGATATACCATTTGACCCAGCAAGCCCATTAATGGGTGTATACCCAAAGGATTATAAAGCATTCTACTATAAAGACACATGCACACGTTATGTTAATTGCAGCACTGTTCACAATAGCAAAGCTTGGAACCAATCCAAATGCCCATCAATGATAGACTGGATAAAGAAAATGTGGCACATATACAGCATGTAATACTAGGCAGCCATAAAAATGATGAGCTGATGTCCTTTGCATGAACATGGATGAAACTGGAAACCATCATTCTCAGAAAACTAACACAGGAACAGAAAACCAAGCACGGCATGTTCCCCCTCATAAGTGGGCATTGAACAATAAGAACACATGGACACAGGGAGGATAACATCACATACTTCGGCCTGTTGTGTGGTGGGGTACTAGGGGAGGGAGAGCATTAGGAGAAATACCTGATATAGATGATGAGTTGATGGGTGCAGCCTACCACCATGGCATGTGTTTATCTATGTAACCGAATTGTACATTCTACACATATATACCAGTACTTAAAGTAAAATTTTAAGAAATTGTGGACATTTTTGAAGCATTCTAAAACTGCAATTTAACATATGTTCAATATTGAAAACATAAAAACAAAATACACACAGGAAAGCCCCATGAGGGGGAAAATTACCCAGTCACTTTTCCCTAGCATAACTACTTTTTAATTCTCCCTCTTACATGTTTTAGTCTTCTTTTCCATTTATTTGTGTTTTCATTAGACAAATGTCATACTATATGTGCGTGTGTGTGCCATTGCGCAACTTAATTTTTCATGCTGCAGTAATTTATAATACATTTCCATACTAATCAATATTTCTTACAGTTAGGTTTTTAACTGCTTAATATATCGTATCAATATAGCAAATGTATGTAACCATCAACTGTTTAGGTTATTTCCAACTTAACATTGTGACTAGTATGTTAAAACATTTAAAATGGTTATTATGGAATGATAGAGGTATAATAAATGTTCTTTCGATTATCTGATAGCTCTAACACAATTAACATTTTCTACTGATTGTAGAGTTTCTGAGTCAATATTTACCATATATTTAAATATCTTGAAAAGTATTGCCAAAATTATACTAAAAATAATTTACAATTTACATTCCTACCAGCCTAAGGTTTCCTTGATTTATCAGCAACACTGGCTAACATAAAACTTTTAATTATATGTAACACTTAAGGGTGAAATAATGCATAATAAGTACTTTAATTTACAATATTTGACTATCTGACTACTAATTAATTTGAACTTCTATTTTTTATGTTTTCTGCATTTGTAAATCGATTCTTGTCCATGTCCAGGACAAAAACAGATGGCTTGCCCTAAATGAAATTTAATAAAGATGATCTTTACAGAAGTACAGACCACGTTTAAGGGAATGAGAAAGGATTGTCTAAAATGTGTGGACTACTAAAAGCAGGAGGAGCCTCTGTCAACACTGGCAAGAAGTCAGAGGGAAAGAAACTTGTGACCAGCACCCAGAAACTGGAAGCTAGATGGAGAGGACAGCTGTTGAATGTATAACCTTAAGTTCAGCTATCCCTGGGTGAGGTCAGGGGAAGGAGACAGGAGGCTAATAACCCACTCCCCTCCTTCCTGTCTTCTTCCACTGTTCATATAGGTTACATTTTGTCTGCAGCCAGTGGGTGAGAAAACGTAAAGAATGAAGCTGGAATGAGTGTGGATCTTCAGCATTAAACAGAAGTTATCTGGCACAAATATCTTGTTTCAATCTCATAATGATGTTCTTGTCTTTTTCTAATTCTTTATTATAGTTATGTATATATAGAATGTAATGACCTTTTACAATATATTATGTCAATGTACGTCCCAAATAGTATTCATTTTTAGGTTTGTCATTTACTAACATAACAGAAATTACTCATATTTATGTAACCAAATGGATCACTTTGTTTATGATGCCTGCTTTTGGTAGCAAGAAAAAAAGTACACATACACAACTACAACACACACATACAGACACCCTTATGCCTTATTCCATTGTTAATTTGGTTTTTATATATAAATATTTGTTTCTTCTGAAATACATAGGGCATATTCTCTGAGATAAACATTTTTCCCACTAATTTACTAGTTAGACATCTATATTTAGATCTGCATGTATGTATCTGTATCTAAAACTATATTTTTATGCTTATATACATCTGTAAGAAAGGAAAAAAGAGAAAAAACAAAAAAATCTCTATCCATATAGGTATATATAGTTATAGTTTATATACATATGAATATATATTTACATACCAATGTTTATCTACCTTTATATCTATCTTTATCTACATCTACTGATATATATATATAAACGTATTTCCAAATCTATTTATATATGTATATCTATATGCGATAAAGCTTTTTTCCTTTTTTTTCTTTTTGTCTTTCCTCATGTAAATCAAGATGTTCCTAATAGTTTTTATATTACTGCTCTGGGTGACAGTTTTTAACATTAAAATTACTGATTTAGATTTTTCCACAATACTATATTTTTACTCACTTCAATGTCAATTTTAAGATTTCATTAATCTTTACTTTGATTTCAACAAGTACGAACTTGACTACACTTATCTCCTATTCATTTCTATTGCATGCATTTTTTTTTTTTGAGACAGGTCCTCCCTTTGTCACCCAGGCTAGAGTACAGCAGCACCGTCATAGCTCAGCGCTGCAGCCCTGACCTCTCAGACTGAAGCCATCCTCCCACCTCAGCCTCCTGAGTACATGGGACTACAGGCCTTTGCTACCATGGCCAGCGGTTTTGCATTTTTTTGTAGATATGAGGGTTCGCACCATGTTTTCCCGGTTGGTCTCCAACTCTTGAGCTCAAGTAATCTGCCTGCCTCAGCTTCCCAAAGTTCTGGGATTACAGGCGTGAGCTACCACCCGGCCCATTGATTGTCTAACGTTGTCTGTCTTCTTACATTAGCTTTCTGTTGTTACTTTGAAAATGTTATGTTTTAATTTTTACTTCAATTGTATTTATATATATTTAACCACAATATATATTCATTGAGAATATGCATTATATATAATATATAATATGCATTGAAAATTTTTTTAAAATCTGATATTTTATCTTTATTCTCCAGCAAGATTTATTATTAAAAATGAAATTATAGAAAGATTTATATATTTTCTCTGCATGTTCAGCATTCTTTTCATCTATCAGAAGGAAATAATAAATATTTGTTATGAAATATTTCATGCATAAAACATACAAAGTAATGCTATATTGAGCATCAATTTACCTGTGACTCAACTAATGAAGGAAAGTAGATACGTTTTAAGTCACTGTCAATATTTTGTTGTTGGTAGACCTTTTCAAAGAGAGTTCTTTTTTAGCTAATCTAATCTCTCATTCTTCTTTGCAGTAATATTCCTCATGTCGTAACTTTATTCATTTTTGACTGAGTTGCGATTTTTAAAGAATATGTGTTTTGAAAGATCAAATGCAAATTTCTCTCTTAACACTTAGGCTATTGGCACAATCTCTTAGATCTACAACTGCTGTGTCTACATACAGATTAGGAGCAACACTAGTTAAAATTCTGTTCTATGCTTAGTATCTATCTAATGCACAGATGTTTGTCTTCCCTCTCAGTAAAATATATTTCCCAAACACTCTTTATTAGTCTTTTTTATTTATCTGGTTATTTGCTTCTGAGGGTCTTGTATCTAAACAGTTTTGGAATGATAATGGTTGTGGAATAATTTTCCCATATTATCTGACAGTTTCAGAAAGCAGTAACTGCATAGCAGTGGGCAGAGGGATGGATCTCCAATTTAGTATTAGAAGTTCAGGGGTTGAGGCTAGGCACAGTGGCTCATATGTATAATCCCAGTACTATGGGAGGCTAAGGGGAGCAGATTACTTGAGGCCAGGAATATGAATTACAGCCCTTTACTCCCTTTATATGCTAATCCTGACATGATGAGGAACACTTACATATTACATTAACAGTATTAAACCTTCCTTTACATGAGAAAATACATTAATACTTACACATCTAGCACATATTTTCCTGTTATCCTTAAACCCTAAAATTATTATGGGATTTACATGCTGTAGTTATAGTTTAACCAGAACACTAGATTGTGGATCTAATAATAGAAGCCTGCAACTTCTTATCTACCAAGAAAGTATGCAAGAACTGCTCACTCATGCCATCATGCCTAACAACATGGTTTTCTCAGCTTTTAAAGGTTTAGAGTTATCCGTTGGTCTTAGGAACCAAAAACATTGATGCAACTCCAGATAAAAGCAACAAGCAGTATTTTAATAGCCATAATCCCCTTAATCTTACCTGTTATTATCACCTTAAGCAACCCTTGCAAAAAAGGTTCATACTAATAAAAATATCCATCACATGCACCTTCATCATTAGCTTCATACCTACAATGTTTATATGTACAGACCAAGAAATAACTATTTCAAACTGACATTGAATAACAATTCAGTCTTAAATTCTCACTAAGCTTCAAACTAGACTTCTCCACTCTTCTCCCAGTAGCATTTTTTGTTATCTGATCTATTGTAGAATTCTTAGTATGATATATAAACTCAGACCCTAACATTAATCAATTTTTCAAATATTTACTTATTTTCCTAATCACAATATTAATTCTGATTACTGCCAACAACCTCTTTCAACTCTTTATAAGACGGGAAGGTGTAAGATGTATGTCTTTTTATTTTTGTGATGGAGTCTTGTTCTGTCACCAGGCTGGAGCGCAGTGGCGCCATCCCGGCTCACTGTAACTTCCTCCTCCCGAGTTCAAGCGATCCTACTGCCTCAGCCTCTCCAGTAGCTGGGACTACAGGCATGTGCCACCATGGCCAGCTAATTTTTTGTATTTTTTAGTAGAGATGCAGTTTCACCATGTTGACCCATATGGTCTTGCTCTCTTGACCTCGTGATCCACCCACCTTGGCCTCCCGAAGTGCTGAGATTACAGGCATAGGCCACCACAGCCGGCCAGGCATCGTGTCTTTCTTACTAATTGGCTGATGGTATGATTGAGCAGATGCTAGTACAGCAGCCGTCCATGCAGCCGTGTACAACTACATCAGTGGTATTGGCTTTATTTTAGCCAGAACATGATTCCTCTTATCCTCCAACACATGAGACTGTCAACAAGCCTTTATTCTAAATTCTACCCCCAACTCCCTTCCATTAATTAGCCTGCTCTTAGCAGCCACAGGAAAGTCAGCTCAATTTGGCCTTCATCCCTGACTTCCATCAGTTGTAGAAGGCCCAACCTCAGCCTCAGCCCTATTCCATTCCAGCACTATAGTTATAGCAGGAGTTTTCCTGCTCATGCGCTTCTACCCTTTAATAGAAAACAATCTATTAATCCAAACCTTTGCATTATGTCTAGGGCCTATTAACACCTTATTTATAGCAATCTGTGCTCTAACACAAAATGTTATCAAAAAAAGTTTTATCAATTTCTACCTCAAGCCAGGAGGCTTTATAATAGCCACAATTGGCATTAATCAACCACACCTAGCCTTCATTCATATCTGCACCCATGCCTTTTTCAAAGCCATATTATTTATATGTTCCAGATCCATCATCACAACCTCAATGATGAACAAGACATCTGAAAAATAGGAGGACTCCTTAAGACTGTACCCTTCAGCTCCTCCTCCCCTGTTATTGATAACCTTGCACTTACAGGTATACTTTTCCTCACAGACTTTTACTCTTTTATTATCGAAACCACACTAATGACCAATACCCACAAAACATACACGTTAATAAAAATTATTAACTATTCATTCATTGACCTCCCCACACTATCTAACATTTCTACATGATGGAATTTTGGTTCATTTCTTGGTGCCCGCCTAATTCTCCAGATCATTACAGGATTATTTTTGGCCATGCAATATACATCAGACACCTTAACTGCTTTCTCTTCAGTTGCTTATATCAGGGAGATGTAAACTACAGCTGAATAGTCAGCTATTTTCATGCTAATGGAGCTTCAATATTCTTCATCTGCCCCTTCCTACGTGTTGGTCATTTATATTCCTAGAAACCTGAAATGTTGGCATTAACCTCCTACTCACAATTATAGCAGCAGCATTCACAGGCTACATGCTCCCATGAGGCCAAATATCATTCTGGTATTTAATAATGAATGTCATTCAATATTTAATATTGAATTACAAATCTGCTATCAGCTATCCCATACATTGGATCTGACCTTGTACAACGGATCTGAGGCGGATTCTCAGTTGACAAAGCCACCCTCAGACAATTTTTCACCTTTCATTTCATCTTACCCTTCACCATTGGAGCTCTAGCAACTGTTCACATTTTATTCTTACATGAGACAGGATCTAACAACCCTTCAGGGCTTTCATCAGACCCCAACAAAATCATTTTCCATCCTTACTATGCAATCAAAGACATTCTAGGATTAATTTTTCTCCTCCTCCTTCTAATAACTCTTGTACTGTTTTTCCCTGACCCCCTGAGCTATCTAGATAATTACACTTTAGGCAACCCTCTCAATAACCTACCCCACATTAAACAAGAGAGGTACTTTCTGTTTGCCTGTGCAGTCTTATGATTCACCGCTGACAAACTAGGAGGCTTTCTAGCCCTGGTATTCTTCATTTATATCCCAGCAACTATTCCCGTACTTCACATATCTAAACAACAAAACATAATATTCTGGCCATTAAGTCAATGCCCATTGTGAATATTAGTGGTCGACCTGTTTACACCCACATGAATCAGAGGACAGTCAGCCGAATACCCTTTTATTAAAATAGGACAGACAGCATCTATTATATTCATCTCTACTATGCTCACCCTTATACCATTCACTCCCCTAGTTGAAAACAAACTACTTAATTGAAAATGTCTTTGTAGTATAATTCAGCACTCTGGTCTTGTAGACCAGAAATGGAGAATCCCCTCCCCAGGGCAGCTCAGGGAAAAAGCATTCTCACTTCACCATCAACATCCAAAGCTGAAATTCTAATTAAACTACTCCCTGAACTTTTCTCACCATATGCTTTAACTGCCATGTCAGTATTAATCAACTAGCACTAACACATCAGTGCTTTTATGTATTTCGTGCATTATTGCTAATCCCCATGGATTATATATGGTACTATAATTGCTTATTCGTACATAGTACATTTGCAAACAAAAGTACATCCTAAATTTTATCCACATGCATATAAGCATGTATTAAAAATCTCTTAATTGACTGTAGTACAGCTACTATTAACTATACAATAAAAATCTAGTCCACACGAATACTGACCTGTACTAGAAATTCTTGACATTAAATAGTGCATACGTTCATTCATCAGACATAGTACATTTCAATCAAAAACCCTCTCGTCAACATGGATATGTCCTACCAAATTTTGGCCTCTTAGTCTACCAACCTCCCAGAAGTCATCATCCCACTACTCACTCAGAGCCCAAACCACTTAGGGGTGACTACCTTGAAACTATATCTGACCTCTGGTTCTTACTTTAGGGCCATAAAACTAAGATCGCCTGCACGTTCCCCTTACATAAGAAATCTCGATGAACTAGTAACTATCACCTTATTAACTGGTCACAGGAGCACTGTCATGCATTTGGTATTTTTAACTTTGGGGAATACTATCACTCACCATTGCAGAAGGCCCAGTCCCCTCCAAATCTGCTGTAGACAAACTCGGATTTGATTTCTGCCAAATCAGTTGTAGAAGCTGAGCTTATAATGAATATTCCAGTCTGGCATTATAACCATAAGGTGTTAGTTAGTTAATCCGTGCTTGAAGGACAGAGCAATTAATCATAGATACATATGCTCAGGCACACATGCTCACTTTCAATAACTATTTCTGATTAAATCCTCAAACCCGACTCCCTGCATCTCTGACTTTATCAACCTAGGAAAATGTACTCTTGCCAAACCCCAAAAACAAGAGACTAAATGTAACTCAGTCAGAACCCAGATATTATATTTTATTCATGAATATCCCAACAGCTACCCCTCGATTGATGTTATTTTTATAAAACCTTAAGACTCTCCTACTAAATTAAACCTCTATTAATACATTAATCACAATAACTAAATTTTCAACCTAATACTAAAAGGCCATATAAATCTGGCCAACAAGGCAAAAACCCATCTCTACTAAAATTACAATAATAATCTGGGCGTAGTGGTGCATGCCTGTAATCCCAGCTACTTGGGAGGCTAAGGCATGAGAATCGCTTGAACCCAAGAGGTGGAGATTGCAGTGAGCTGAGATCATACCATTGCACTCCAGCCTGGGCGACAGAGTGAGACACTGTCTCAAGAGAAAAAGAACAAAAGGAAGTTCTTTCACTTGGATACTATTCTCTACTGAAATATAAATTGTATCTTTTATCCTATTTGGAAAAGATGTACTTGGAAGCAAATATCTGGACAACACATACTATTAAACCTAGTTTAATAGCTCCTTCTGCCTTTGATGAAAAGTTGGGAAATGATGCTACAGAGGCATTATTTTTTGTATCTAAATGAATTTTCCAATGCTGTCTTATTGCTGAAAAGTATACAAAAATTTCAAATTGGAAATTTTTTTAAAAAAGCTAAACTGATGAAATGCACAATAGTATCCTTTTTAGATATCACTCAGCCCCACAACCACTTGTGAGTGTAAAACTCTGACTACATTAATACCTGCCCCACAATATCTGAACAATGCCATCTCTAAAATTGAACTGTTGAGGCATTTGTGATCCATTTACTGCAATATATGGCAATAGCCTTTTGATCCAGTATTCACTAATTTGGAACCAATTGGGCCAATTTCTCTTTGTCTTTATACTTTGCCAAGAGATGCCAATGTCTTGAACTCAGTCTTTTGACAGTGATAATTTAATTTTTAAATTGTTACTTTCAAAATCTTTCACTGCACCATTTTTTGCCATATCAAATTTAAAACCATCAGACTCATTTATATTAACACTTCTTAATATGTATATAGATCTTACTGTCAAATAGTCAATATCATAACAATTTTACATACATTAAGTAGTTTAAGCTCTTTGACCACCTGTCATGTTTAGTACTAGTATGGTCTCCAATTTATTTATCAAGACACTGAAGCACCAAGAAGTCAAATGACCTACCTTATGTCAACAAACCACCAAGTGACAGTATACAAATCAGAAGCCTGCTTCCAGGTCCTATTTTATATTTGTCTGATTTCTCTTATTTATAGCAGAATGCCTATAACTGGTTAATTTATAAAGAAAAGGAATTTGTGTTTTCCTGTTATGGAGGCGGAGAAGTTCAGTGTTGAGGAGCCACATCAGGTGTGAGCTGGTGGGCACTCTCTGAGGAGTCCTGAGGAAGCACAGGGCATCACACTGCAAGGAGACTGAGAATGCTCATGAGCTTGCTCACTTCTGTCTTCCTCTTCTTATAAAAACAGCATTTCCACTCCATGATAACCCATTATTCCATGAATCCATGAAAGAACTAATCCATTTGTAAGGGTAGAGCCTCATGATTCAATCACCTCTTGAAGACCTTGCCTCTCAATACTGCCATATGTTTATGTATATAAAACACATGCTAGATATATATGTATCTAGATTATGTATATAATATTATGTACATAATCTAGATATATATATCTGGACAACACATGCTAGATATATATGTATCTAGATTATGTATATGCTAGATATATATGTATCTAGATCATGTATATAATATTATGTACATAATCTAGATATACATATCTAGCATGTGTTTTTTGATATATTTTGTACTTGTTATTGTTTGACTGTGTCCTGTTCAAAGTTCAGGTGTTGCTAATGTGATAGCATTGAGAAGTGAGGCCTTTAAGAGGTGATTACATCATTAGGGATCCTCCCTCATGAATGGGATTAAGGCTGATGTGAAAGAAGCTTCACAGAATATTTGGCTGTTCTTCTATCTCCTGCCATGTTAGGAGACTGCATTTCTCTCCTGCAGAGGACATAACACTCACCACACAATCAAGCCCATGAGAATCTTGGTCTTGGACTTACCAGCCTCCAGAAATATAAAAATATATATTCCTATTGTTTATAAATTGCCAATTTTCAGGTATTTGTTATAGCAGGACAGAGTAAGCAGAAATTTTATAGTATTGGATTGCTCACTCATTGCATAAATGGTTGCTGAATATCTACTTTTTTGTAGACACAGTACTAGCTACTGAGAACACTCAGGTTTCAAAATAGAAATATTTGCTTTTCTGGAGTTTATATTTTAGTGCATAGGTCATGAAATTATAAATAGTTTATGTATTACTTTAAAAGAAAAGAAGACATAAATCATAACACATTAAATATCTCCATGAATAATTTCATTTCTATGGAAACTGTTGAGGTTTATTGAATTATTTTGTACTTTCAGTTTCGTATAAAGTTTCCATATACATATGATTTGACTCACCAATTAATTCAATTTATCAAAGAATAATTAAAACTTATGTTTAGATGAAAAAGTATTTCTAAATGTTTATAGGGATTTATTTGTAATTAACACACGGAAATTTCTTTCAACTGGTAAATGAACAAACACACTATAACACATTTATGCAATGAAATACTACTTAGCAAGAAAAATAAATGAACAAAGGCAAGCCAAATGACAAAAGCAGAACATGAACTCTAATGCATACTACTAAGTGAAAGAAGTCAGGCTTCTACATGTTACAGTTCTCATTTTCTTCAGTGTTCCAAAATATATATGATATGAAACATTATTTGTCACAACTATTGAACTATTTAATATAGTCTGCTTCTGCTTAACTGTATGTAGATTAAAAATTATGTCTTTAATTATCTACATTTGAAATTAATGAGAAAGATTAGTCACCAAGTAATAACCAAAATCAATGTAGTTGGAAATGAGAGCAAAGCTCTGTATCTTTTGCTATTTAAGTCCCTGAGTTCTCCATCTGTTTTTTTTTAATACAGTGACTCTTGATGTATTATGTTTTTTCGATACTTAGTCATAACAAAAACATATGAGAAAAATTAAATATTGATGTTCACAGTAGGATAGTTGCAATATTTCATAGGCTTTTACCAAATAAGCAATATTTCTGCTTGCCAGGACATTCTCTGTTGATGAAAGATTATTTTTCTTCTCACTTGAACGTAAATCTGAAAAGTCATTTTAAACTATATTTGGCTATGATGAACTATTTACTTCTTTTTTGTTCAAAAACAAACAGACAAGAAATGCAATAGAACTGTTGACAGAATTGGTTTTTCCTTGTGACAAATCTGATGATTTCAGTGTGTTAAAATAGGCATTGTTTTACATTAGAAACATGGCTATATTCTAATTGAAATGTTTGGAATATTTTAAGATTGAAAAAATGATGACTCCTTGTTTAGTAATAGATTCATCTTTCCACTGTAATGAAACACTCAGATGTTGTTAAAGTACAGAAATTGATAACAGATCAACAGATAGATAATATATTACATTGCTCCATAACTAAAAAAAATTTCTTATTATCTCTGGAGAGGAAATATATATCAATTCTCTTTGTATTTTTATTTTTAAACAATTTTCCATCAATCTCTAAGTAGGTATGCTCTGGGATATAACATTAATGCTTTAGAAATAATTCAACTAAACAATCCAACTATCTTTTAGATTTTCTACTAAATTTGAGTTCATTATAACGAGATAAATGGATGTAGATCCAAGTAACATCATTTATTTTTTTCACTGATTGACATGAGAAATATCAAGAGATTCTCCACAGGCCAAAAATAAAAAGTAATTAGAAGGCAAAATTGAAAATAAATAAACAAAAGCAAATTAACAATATAAAAAAGAGGAAATAATATGTGTCCTGGGTCAAAAACTATTGGAAATGTTTTAAGGCACTGAAGATTTACCAATGGACAAAATCATATGTTTTTGGAAATGCTCAGTAGAAGAAACAGAGCCTTGATTTGCACATGGCAGGAAAATGTATGGGATTCATCATTTGACCTTGATCTTTGTGCACTTCCTGATTTCTTAAGATGTGACACATGTCTATTTTAAAGAGATAAATTGTGAATGTTTATATGGATCAAATGATTATAGCAAAAGCAAGAGGGCTAGTTCTTAGGAAAGGAAACTTTCAAAAACATCAAAGAAAGACACCATGAAATTGTTTTATCTGAGATTGTCATTGAAAGAGAATTGAAATTTTAATAAAAAGGGAAATCTGGAAATATCTAAAATAAGATAAATTATAATATATTAAGTATTTTCCATTCAGCAGATACTGTAAGCATTTTGCAATCAATATTTCTAACCTTATTAAACACATACACTACTATTGCTGCTTTTATAAAATAAGGCAGTAGATACCTGGGACTAAATGGCCTATTCTAAGTTAATTGATTTATTAAGTATGAGATTCAGGATTAAAACTCAGGCTGACACCTGATCTTGCTCTCCAACAATACTGCTATATTGGATAAATATTCCACTGGTGATAAAAAGATATCATAGTGTAATAGGTTGAAGGCATATGTTTTACTCTTAAAATATCCATAAAGTAAGAAAAAAAATAGGCTAGAAAAATATAATGATACTGGATTATAAACAACCATGGAAGACAAGAAATTTGAATTTAACTCTATGCTTAATTAGATAGCTTTTAATAAATAAATAAATGAATGAATAGTTAAATAGCAAGTGTATCAATGACTATTAATTTGTCATTCACATTCATTCATCTATTTTTTTACTCATTTATTTGTTTACAAAGTTTTAAAAATGATTTATGGAATGGTTGTTCTATAACAGACACTCTGCTACACATAAGAATCCTACTCTGGATTAGAGACATTGGTAGCTGATAATACTTACTAGCAAGATTTTGAAAGCTTGGCAAAAATTAAAGTTGAACATGAGAGTGATGCTTTTGGGTATGGTATACTAGTAATATTACAGATTGCTGTAATATGTAAAATTATTTAAACCTCTATAAATACAGTATATATATATATGTATATATATGAATACATATAAAACAGAAATACACATAAATTACATAAAATTTTAGGTGAATATGATTATGCATTTTATTGAAGACTTAATTTTCTTTTAATATAGAAGTAATAGTGACAGTTTTCCTCCTCTCTCTGTCTTATCCATATCAGACGCCTATCCCTAAAATGTAATGTCACTTTGGATTAATAAACTTTTTATTATAATAAATATGTATGGATTCATCTGCTGGGATTGTCATAACAAAATACTACAGAATGCATGGCTTAAATGGCAGAAGTTTATTTCTCAATGTTTTGGAGCCTGCAAGTCTAAGATCAAGGTGTCAAGACCTTCAGATTTTCCTCAGTCCTCTCGTCTTGACTTGGTTTCTTTCTTGGTGTGCCTCACATGACTTTTTCTCTATGCACAAGCATCCCTGGTGTCCCTTCCGCTTCCTTTCCAGACACCACTCATAATGGATTAGTGCTCCACCTCTATGATTTCAATTAGCTTGAATTACCCCTTTAAAAGTAATATCTATA
This sequence comes from Plecturocebus donacophilus, assembly GCA_004027715.1. Taxonomy (NCBI): domain Eukaryota; kingdom Metazoa; phylum Chordata; class Mammalia; order Primates; family Pitheciidae; genus Plecturocebus; species Plecturocebus donacophilus. The sequence continues at coordinate 43,240 of PVKP010003398.1, read as the reverse complement.
TCTTCAAAGACAGTCTTATTGAGGATAAGGACTTCAACATATACATTTTGTAGGAATACATTTCAATCCATAACAATGTAAAAACATGTTCACATTCTAATTTAGAGTGTTAACTCTTTTTAAAAATAAGCTGTTAGACAAAATTATTACATCATTATTTTTCACTTCAAAATACTTTGTATAAACCATTAAAAGTCATTTCATGTTGATGTAAATTTTTGCAAGGACTACATATATTTCACTGTATGGATATAGCTCATGATTTGTTCTGCCATCTGCCTAGTGATGAGCATAAAATATGTTGGCCATGTTTATGCCACTGCAGCTTTTGTGCAGTAAATATCTTTCATCTATATTTCTATACATTGGAGCATTTGTTTTTTTTTTTATTACAAATTCTCAAAGTGCAATTGGTGGATCAAACACTTTGTTCCCTTGGGTGTTAGAAGAAATTGCCAAATTGATTTTCAAAAGGCAGTAAAATTTTCAAAAGGCATTTTCAACAAATATCAGATAGTAATCCTTTTATCATAGACTCCAAAACAATAGGGCTTATAGTCTTTATTTTAAAACTCACTCATGTGTCTACTTCACCATATATTTAATTTTATCCTTAATATTAGTAAATTTTTAATATTCTTTATTTGAATTAGCATCTATGGAAATTGAATTATATACCTTTATGCTAGTGTTTAAATGTCTTTCTCTTGTCAATTTATAATAATTCTTTGAAGATTATGCATAACTTCATGACTACCATCTGCTTTTAAATTATTTACTCAATAGGTGATGTGAGAGTGTCAGTTAGTAATTTTCTTTTCTTTTTTTTTTTTTTTTTTTTTTTTTTTTTTTTTTTAATTCAGGAGGCTTTTTTAGTATCAGAACTTGGCATAGGCTGAGGTAGTGGTGGGAAAAGAAAACAGCAAATCCTTTAGTAGTTGCATAGGGATGGAATGATTGAGACATCTAGAGGCCTCAAATTCGTAATTTTTTTTTTTTTTACTCAAATATACATTTGCTAAATTGTGCTGCATAGAAAATAAAGAGTTAGGCTGCAAAGTTTTCATGCTGGCACTTAAGAGACACAAATCTGACAAAGCCAGAAGGCTTAACAAATGAATAAGCAGACCAGAAAATAAAGTCCTCGAGATAGTGGTAGATTAATTCTGAAGTTCCACAACTGCTTCTCACCTGGGAACACTTAGTGATTATGGGTCCAAGTAGAGAATGCAAGAATGCAAATCAGGTTTAGCCCTGCTGAAAGTGACAAGAAAATCAGCAGCACACACATGGAATTGGAGAGAGAAGATAGGAGTCTTGAAAGCCTTAAAGCATAAACAATCTCACCATCAAGACATGTAGCAAATTTTAAAACAGCATGGAATGAAAAATCAGAGACCTAAATTGACGCACTCTGAAGTATAGAACTAAAACTTCTGAAGTGTATCAGAGCAGTGGAGGCAGAGTGCTGCCCTGCTCCAAATAAAAAACTCCAAATTAATCACTCTAGGAATGTTTATTGGATTCTGAAGGTGTATTTTTTGTGTATTTAAGGAAATAAGACATCGGTTTTTTTCCTCACTTAGCATATAGCATCTTCCAACGTTACCATCTTGTTCATCATCTACATTACATTTAGTTGCCGGTCAGAGGTTGTGCATAACGTTTCTTTAGTCACTCTGTTCCAAGCACTGGACACAGAATACATGGTGTTCTTCATGCTAACTTCATTTTGAAAATTTTCCACACCTATGCCTCTGTTCGCTGATGCTAGCATGCTGTTCAAGAGAGTTTCTTTATATTTGCTCTTTATTAATCTAAAGATATCCTAGTCACATGGCTGAATTAATATAGTCACATTTGGGAGAAAGTACATATAAACATTATTTTTGATGAAAATTTCAGCTGGAGAAGGAGTAGAACACTACAAGAAATTAAAAAAAAAATACAGTGGTCATCTAGCCTGGTTTCCCTACAGACAGCAAGGAGCTTGGTACAAGCTCCTGTCTGTGAAATTAGTCAGACACATTGTCCCTGATGATCCATGCCTTTTTATTAGCATGATAATGAACTGATAACAACTTCACTGTCGATCTCAAGTTTATACTTATGTATGCCTGCTGCATTAGCACATATCAGCACAGATAGTCTGTCTTTGGTGGTTTTTTTTTTTTGAGACTGAGTTTCGCTCTTTTACCCAGGCTACAGTGCAATGGCAGGATCTCGACTCACCGCAATCTCCGCCTCCTGGGTTCAAGCAATTCTCGTGCCTCAGCCTCCCGAGCAGCTGGGAGCACAGGCATGCACCACCATGCCCAGCTAATTTTTGTATTTTTAGTAGAGGCAAGGTTTCACCGTGATGGCCAGGATGGTCTCGATCTCTTGACCTCGTGATCCACCCACCTCGGCCTCCCAAAGCGCTGAGATTATAGGCGTGAGCCACCACGCCCGGCCGGTCTTTGGCGTTTTTAACTTCTGTGGGGGCTTTCTCACAAGCTGTAATCAATGTCTTTCTAGGGCAATAACACAAAAACATGATGCTTCATCAGAATTACGACTTTGTTTTGGCATCAGATTTCCATCAGTGATGATCTTCTCAAACTCGTCAGTGAATTTCTTTAGTGGTTCATGATCAACAGATGCTTTGTCACTTTAATTTTTTTAAAATTTAATGTCATGTCTTTTCCTAAAATTTATGTAATTAGCTTATTGAATAAAGTTCACCTCCATTTTCAGTTTCTGTGATAGACCTTTGCTTGTTTCATTATTAGCATACCATTAAGTGACATATATTCACTATGATGCTAGAAGATCAACATTCACAGGACACGTTCAAGATCTTTATTTTTAGTTTTATACCATGTTCTTATAATTTTTGTTAACTTTTGTTCTACGCTTTTTGCACAGAACATCTACAATTTAAGCTTTTGTTTCTTCAGGTCATATATGGTGCTCCTTCTAACATCATACTTTGTTGTAAACATTTCAAATACGAATTTCTTCAACACCTTGACTTTCTGTGCTACAGATCAAAATGAATGATTTCTCTTTTTCTTATCACTGGTACCCATAGGAGTATCTTCAGGCCTTTTTGACATTTTCAACAATATCTTTACATCAGAAAACTGAAAATAAACAGAAAAACACAGTGAGTAATACACAAAGGTCTTGGTCTTAAGTGGGGCAGTGGCCTGCACACATGACTTCTTAACAGACTTTTTGGTGTACTTGTGTGAGGGAATAAGAAAAACTATATTGCTTCTGCAAGTGTCCTTTATTCCTTGGAGACAGTAATCAACTGTGCATTGTTCATCTGCAGTTTGACTGTGAGCCATCACGTGAGCTGAGATGTGAAATTATCCACATTCAGTATCATATCTAAGCTCAACATTTTTCAAATTTTTTAATATTTTGGATTGTAGATTTTTCAGATTAGGTATGTGCAACCTATACTCTTTCTCAGTTTACAGAATAAACAGAACAATTTTTCTAAAAAAATATAAAATCTGAACACAGTTAACAGTATTGATTTGACAAATTTAGAACAATGTGTACAACACAACAATAATTAACAACTTGTTCAAGTGCTTATAAGGAATTTACCAAACTAACCACATACTGGGCAATAAAGAAAATATCAATAAATTTTGAAAATAAAAATTATTGTTTGTTTCGTGACCACAGTAAATTTACTTTAGAAATTGAGAGGTAGATATCAAGAAAATCCCCAACAGCAACAATATTAAGTATTGCCCTTACAAATAACCCCAGGATCAAAGAAAACACTAAAATGGAAGTAATAAAATAATTGCAACTGATCCATAATAATGATTTGACACATGGAATGTTGTAAAATGCAGAAAATTGAGAGAAAAATTATTAACCTTAGATGTATGGTTTAGAAAATAAATATCTAAAATTAAGTGATTAATACTTTCTTTTAAGAAACTATGAACAGACACTTTTCAAAAGAAAACATTTATGGGGCCAACAAACATATGAGAAAAAGCTCATCATCACTGGTCATTAGAGAAATGCAAATCAAAACCACATTGCAATACCATCTCATGCCAGTTAGAATGGCAATCATTCAAAAATCTGGAGACAACAGATGCTGGAGAGGATGTGGAGAAATAGGAACACTTTAACACTGTTGGTGAGAGTGTAAATTAGTTCAGCCATTGTGGAAGACAGTGTGGCAGTTCCTCAAGGACCTAGAAATAGAAATATCATTTGACCCAGAAATCCCATTACTGGGTATATACCCAAAGGATTATAAATTGTTCTATTATGAAGACACATGCACAGGTATGTTCATTGCAGTGCTGTTTACAATAGCAAAGACTTGGCACCAACCCAAATGCCCATCAATAATAGACTGGATAAAGAAAATGTGACAAGTATACATCATGGAATTATATGCAGCCATAAAAAAGGATGAGTTCATGTCCTTTGGAGGGACATGAATAAAGCTAGAAACCATCATTCTCAGCTAAGTGGCACAAGAACAAAAACCCGAACACTGTATGTTCTCACTAGTAAGTTGATGTTGAACAATGAGAACACATGGACACAGGGAGGGGAACATCACACACTGGGTTCTGTTGGGGCGTGGGGAGCTAGGGGAGAGATAGCAGGGGGTGGGGACATTGGGGAGGGATAACATTAGGAGAAATACCTAATGTAGGAGACGGGGGGATGGAGGCAGCAAACCACCATGGCATGTGCATACCTATGTAACAGTCCTGCAAGATCTGCATATGTACCCTGAAACTTTAAGTAAAATAAAAAAAAAGAAACTAAACATAATAGCACAAATTAAACTTAAATAAAGTAAAAGAAGGTAAATTTATATACAAAAGCAAAAATAACAGCCTACAATAAAACATTAAGAAAGAAAAAACTCTACAAAGCCATATGCTAGGTGTTCAGTTTTAACAATATAAAGCCCACATATCAAGCCTCTAGAGGAAAATGTCCAAGACTAGAAAGGCAACCATAATGACCAATAGTAGAATAAAAATGGGATATCACTGCAGCTATCATAAAATATTAAGAAACACACCTAGTGGTTTCTGCCATCAGTTGCTGTCAAAGAGCTTCTAACATCTTTGTAATTTTCTATACTATAAGGCTGCTAGGAGAATATTTTGTTCTAATATTCAATCTTTGACCCCCTTCTAGACACAGAGCTACTGAATCCCTTGGAATTTGGGGGGATGATAGAAATACCTTTTGTTCTAATAATGCAATTTTTGGTGGGCTCCTACAATAGGCTGTTCATCAGGAAGGCCAAGGTATAAGTTTAAAGCGTTGAGACCCACCCCACTTTCCCTAGAGAAGGGAGAGATGCTAGACATAGAGGTCATAATCTATCATGCCTATATGATGAAGTCTCCATAAAAGTCCCTGAACTGTGGGATTCAGAGAGCTTCCAGGTTGATGAACACATCTACATTCTGGAGGGTAGTGCACACCAACTCCATTGGCCTCAGCACAGAAGTTCCTGTGCTGAGACTCTTTCAGACATTGCCCTATATATCTCTTCATGTGAATGTTCAACTGTATTCTCATTATATCTGCTATTAATAAATTGTCAAACGTAAGTACAATGTTTCCCTGAGTTCTCTACACAACTCCACCAAATTAATGGAACCCAAGGAGGGGGTTATGGAAATTCTGATTTATAGCCAGTTAGTCATAAGTATAGTCATGCACTATATAAGGTTTTAGTCAAGAACAGACCACATATAAGATGGTGGCCCTATAAGATTATAATTTCTTTTTACTATACCTTTTATATGTTTAGATATATTTAGATACACAAGTTCTTACCATTGTGTTTCAATTGTCTACAGTACAGAGTATAGTAATATACTATACAGGTTTGTGATCTAGGAGCAATAGACTATACTATATGGTTTGGCTATTTAGTAGACTATACCAACTAGATTAATGTAAGTACAGCACTCTATATAATAGTCATTGAATGACAAAATCACAAAAATTTGTCAGAATGTATTTCCATTGTTATAATGAGACATGACTGCAGAGATGACAACCTCATGCAATTAGTAAGTGAAGTGGAGGGAAGTCTTTTGGGAGTGAGCCCTTAACCTACATGATCTGATGCCATCTACAGTAGGTAGTGTGAAAACTGAATTGAATTATAGGACACCTAGCTGGTGTCTTCTGGAGAATGATTGGTATGTGAGAAAATACCCCCAAATATCTGGTGTCAGAATTGTTGTGTTGAGAGGTGTGAAATTTGCAAAACCATTTGTTTTCTCCTGTTATAGGCACTAGATAAAAAAGTAACCAAAATTTATTCTTTAAGAAATGTACCCAATATGTGATCAGATGAAACTTACGAATTTCATTTTAAAACCTTGATAGACAGGGAAGCAGCGCAAGATGGCCAAATAGAACCCTCCCGCAATCATCGCCCCTACTCTTCAGAAACACTAAATTGAACAACTATCCACACAAGAAAGCACCTACATAAGAAACAAAATCAGGTGAGTAATCGTAGTACCTGGTTTCAGCATTATTATTAAGGAAAGGAACATTGAAGAGAGAAGAGACAGCAAACCTCCATGGCATGTGCATACCTGTGTAACAATCCTGCAAGATCTGCATATGTACTCGAAAACTTTAAGTAAAATAAAAAAAGAAACTAAACATAATAGCACAAGTTAAACTTACATAAAGTAAAAGAAGGTAAATTATATGCAAAAGCAAAAATTAACAGCCTACAATAAAACATTAAGAAAGAAAAAACTCTACAAAGCCATATACTAGGTGTTCAGTTTTAACAATAAACACACACACACACACACACACACACACACACACATTAAGCCTCTAGAGGAAAATGTCCAAGACTGGAAAGGCAACCACAATGACCAATATTAGGAATAAAAATGGGATATCACTGCAGCTATCATACAATATTAAGAAACACACCTAGTGGTTTCTGCCATCGGTTGCTGTCAAAGAGCTTCTAACCTTTGTAATTTCTATACTATAAGGTTGCTAGGAGAATATTTTGTTCTAATATTCAATCTTTGACCCCAGTTCTAAACACAGAGCTACTGAATCCCTTGGAATTTTGGAGGATGATAGAAAAATTAGCTGGGTGTGGTGACGTGTGCCTGTAGTCCCAGCTGCTCGGGAGGCTGAGGCAGAAGAATTGCTTGAACCCGGAAGGCAGAGGTTGCAGTCTGCAGAGATTGTGCCACTGCACTCCAGCCTGGCACCTGGTGACAGAGCGAGATTCTGTCTCAAAAACAAAAAACAAAAAACAGATTTTAGTTCAAATAACTAAAGGATTATAATTGGAATGTTTCTAACACAGAAAAAGCATTAATATTTGAGGTGATGGATGATTCATTTATGCTGAGGTGATACACACCTCATTTATGCTGATGTGATTATTACACATTACATGTCTTTATCAAAATATTTCATGTACTCCATAAATATATACACCTACTATGTACCTATCAAAATTTAAAAAACTCAGTATATTTGACAATATTAGAAATAGTAAAATTATTATTAACATCCAAATTCTTCATTATAAACCTCTCATGTAGAAAAGCAAAGATAGCTTCACTTCTAAATTATTTCAAGTTCTTTTAAGGTGCAAATAACACAAATTTTTTCACCATATTTTCTAGAAATTTGATTAACTAGCTAAGATTTTCTAAAACTTTATATGATTTATTAATAAAGTATTATAACATTGAAATTCTATTCTTAAACAAAATATTTTTTCACCAAGTTTTCTAGACATTTGATAAACAGCTAAGACATTCCAACACTTTATATGATTTATTAATAAAATATTATAATATTGAAATTCCACTATTAAACAAAATATTAGCTAATTTTTGAAATATATAAAAATAATGACAGGTCACAGACAGTGAGTTTATTCTAGCAATAGAAGGATAACTTAACAGTAGAAATGACATCAGTGCAACTCATATGCAATGGAAAAAGTTTGGCAGAATCTTAGCACACATTTGTGGGTCAAAAAACTACCTGAATCAAAGTCAAACAATCTTTTAATAAGCCCTTAATATTTATCTTAAATAACTCAATTTAGATATATTATATGTCAGTATAAACTACACATAATTCTATTGTTATTTTACATCTAAAGTGTCCATGTGAGATTAAGTTAAAAAAAGTGCCAACTTTGACTTTTATTTACTATTTTACTGGAGTTCCTAAAAAAAGAGAGAGAAATAAACAAAAGGCAACATTTTGAGCATTGAAATACAATTTGTTTGTATGTCATACATACATATTTTTTTTCAGATGAAAGATTGTAGATACAGGAAAACCAATGTAAAAGCACTAGAAAATAAGGAAGTGAATTAAGTGAGTTTGCTGGATATACAAATGTAATATAAAATTTAGTTGTATTCTACACACAGCAATAAATAAAAAACAATAAAAAGTACTGATACCTCTCAGATGATACAAGACAAAGATAATAAATTCTTAAGAGTAAAATCTAGTACATAATAATACCTGATTTAGGTACTTTTCATTTCAGAGTGTATGTAAAACAATTTGTTTAAGTGAACATTGGAATAGTAGAAGAAATTAGAAATTATTTGATTTATGACTTAATTTGAACTCCACTTAACAGCACTAAGAAGCAAATTATAGGTTTCCATCATTATTACTAATGATTTCACACAATTAATGATACTTAAGTAAATACTTTATTTATGAAGACAGTTATTATTTTTGAAAGATTTAATTTAACTTACAAACACATAACTAAAGCCACTCTTCAAAATGATTCAAACAACCCTTAAATTTAATTAATGTATTGACAATTAGTTCTAATCTAAAAAATTTTGATGTTAGGTATGGATCAATAAAAGTACTGAGTGAGTTCTCGAGAGATCTAGTGTTTTATTATATTTACATTTATTAGCTCACAACAGTATGAATTTTTATTTTGCTCCACTATTCCAATGTTCACTTAAACAGATTACTTTACATACACTCTCTAATATGAAAAATCCCTTAATCACATCTTATTATGTACTAGATTTTACTCCAATAATCCAGTTGATTAGTTTAGTAATTAGCCTATGATCATTGTATAAAACTAGTTCTACAAGTTTCCTGATTAAAACTTGTTTATTGAATGTTAACACATTCAGTAAGATTAATGTCCATTTTAAAAAGATATTTGAATTAAGCTGCATGTTTTCATAGCTTTTATTATATTTACATTTATTAGCTCACAACACTCAAAAGATTTGAAATTCCATATCTATGTGAACATTTTTATTTTTTTCTGCATAAAGTCACACTGCCCTCATTTGGTAACATGTAGCCACTTTTTGAGGGGCAATGTGTAGTGGATGATTTCTACAAGGCGAAATGCAAACTTATAATGAAATACATATAAGCCAGATGATGCACAAAACTTCTTACACATGATAAATAAATAAATGGTTGTTGGAATTCATTTTCTCCCTCAATGGCAATTCACTTTCTTTGTTTGCTTGTTGGATTTTTCTGATCACTTGAACACCAAGTACTTTCATTTGGAATAATTTTCTCAGCATACATGTAAACCAATGTTTAAATATATATAATATATTTACTTAAAAATAGTTTTCTGTGCACTAACACCATACTGTATATGAAGGCTTTGTACATTTTTAAATTGTGTTGCCATTCTATCCAATAGGAGATATGTCTATAAAAATATATTACCAACATGAGGTGCCATGGGCCACCCCAATATCCTCAGCAACTCAGAAGGCTGAGGTGGGAGGATCAGTTGAGGTCACGAGTTTAAGACTAGCCTAGGCAACATGAAAAGATTCTTTTTTTTTTTTTAATGAAATAACCAGAACTTTGAAAAAAAGACAATAATCAACATGATGTGTTAATTACACTGCGTTTATGCAAGTTCATGGAGTTATTTCTATTAAAGCCATTTAAAATGGAGTTATTAAACATCACAACTATTTTAGCTACTACATTGTTATCTAAGCATTACCTTTTGAATTTACCAAATTAAAGCAAATTAAGTATGATGTTTTTATAATACTTATTTCCAGGTCCATATTTTCACAGAAAGATTGAAATTCAGCATTACACAAATAATCCCAAAGCCCAAAATATTAGTCATTAATACTTTACATTAAAGTAAGATGAATGAAAAATGTGGTAGAACACTAATTAGCTATATTGTAATCTCCATCTTAAGTAGATATAGTACTCAATTAGATTTTATTTCAAGATGAATTTCTCATGCACATTCATTATATCCTAGTCTCCTATCCAAGAAAATTTCACTATTCTGAGGAACAGAAGGCAGAAATTTCCTCTGACCAATCTCATTCTTTTCTTGTCTGTGACAAAAAAACAGTGATGAAATGATAGTCTTAATCATGTCCAAAAGATAAGTACTCACAAAGTATCCAAGTAGACAAATTTGCAAAAATAATGCAATGTGTAATGCATAATACTGTGCAGGAAAATGAAAAGTGTCTATTGCTTTTCAAAACATATGAAAGAGATGATAATGAGATTCAGTAGTGGTTGGGAGAATTCAAAAAAACCTGAATGATGGAAAGAGGAAAAGCCTGTCTGGATAAGCTGGCGATTTGACAGTCTAACTACTAACACAGCCTAATATCGATCAATACCATGAGTTTGTTCTTCGTAGAAGTTCTATGCTCAGAGTTCAAAGACCCAATTGTGAGCAGGAGTGAATCCATCTATCTCTTCTACACACTCAAGTCAGAATGAATGCAATCCACATTCCTTCCACACCACACATTAACACAAAACTCTAAAGATCTTTTCCTACAGTAGCTATGCCATATGAATTTTTTTTCTTAGTATGGATGAGAACTCTCCAGAGTTAAGCTATCTGAATTTTGGTTTTGAATGTCTAGTGGCCTGACAGTTGGCTCTTTTCTCACTCAAAGCAAATAAATTTAGATGTCTCTATCAGTATTCCTGATTGAAAACAGAATTATTGAGTGACTAAATCAACAATGCACACACATATGCAAATCAAAAAAGGAACTTAGTAGCTTAATAATAGTGATGTTTTGTATGTTAGTCACAAAGTTATAAAATAAAGAACTCCAAAACCATGAAGAAATGGCTACATAAATAATAGGTTACCTTAATAGAAAAACAGAAAACTCAAGCTATGAAAGAAAAGCTTAAAAATCAAACAAAATAAACCAGTTACCACAAAAACAAGCCAAGTCAAAGAAAAATAAAACTAAGCCTACCCTCAAAAAAAAGCTAACTGTATGTCAATAGAGCTATATAAGGAAATAATACAGTAATTACAGTAGGATGTTTATAAAAGTAAAAAACAGATATTTCTTAGCAATATAATATACATTTAAATAAAAATTAGTATCATTTGGAAAACTAAAACTGATGAAATACCTGAAAATATAGAGTAAAATAAAGAAAAACTATATAGGAATACATAATCACTTGGAAGACAAATCTAAAATCCCATTTACCAATAACTAGTAATCCAAGAATGAATGAACTATGAGAGAATATTAACTAAATCAATGAGTTCTCACAGTTGAAGAAGGAGCCAATTCTTTACAGTGAAAGAGAATGTAAAGAACTAAGAACAATGATTTCAAAACAATCTAATCTCAAACTTGTGCTCAGAAAGTCTAGAACATTTAGAGATCTGGATGGATGACAAAGTGTAGAAAACAATAGCCTAACACAATTATCACATAACCTAACACAATTAACACAACTGATGCAGCTTAGTATCATGGATTTATTCTTTGGAGGAGTTCTGTGCTCAGAAATCAAAGACCACTACAGACAGGAGTGAAAGGTAATAACACTCATCTCTCTACTCTCAAGTTAGAGTGAATTTAGTCCATATCCCTACCACATCTGACACTCAACTCTAGGCAAAACCTTAACAGTTTCCAGAAACTATAAGTGGATTATGCCATATTTAAGATAAAACAACCTAAATTTGGGTGACAAAAGCAGGGTGTGTTTCCTCTGTAATTGAATGATATTAAGTCTGGCATCTGACTAATACTCTGCAACAACAGATTACAAAAGTAGTGTTTCTCAGAATTTAATATGCATTTAGAGAAGTTAAAACAAGATTCCTGTATTCTGTTCAAGTTAGTAAGTATAAAATACAGCTCCACAAGTAACAAGCTCCAAAGAGACAATAATGATGGCAGCTTGTGAATTACTCTTTGAAGAAAATGATCTTGGAAGATAATAGGGAAATTATTCAAAATCCTTAGAGAAATTATGTTAAACCTTGAAGTATATTCATAATCAAGTGCTTTTATTTCCAGTTATATTCTTTTATTCTTATTTTAATATCTATGTATAACTATGTCTTTCAAAATTTCACTTTCTCTTTATTAAAAAGTTATAGAAATCAACTGACCTTAGATCATTACTTTGTTGCAAGTGTTCTTGTGAAATTCATTTATTAATTTTATTCCTGCATTCTCTAAATGAGTGTATGGTTTTCATAGATATCTGAAGATTGCTATTTTTAATCTGACATTTTCTTCAAATTTGATTTCATCATTTGTTTCACTATAGTAAGCGAAACATTATTTTAAAACCTGTGAGTTTATTTTTATTTTATATAATAAAAAAAATTTTGGAAATGGAGTGTCACTCTTTTTGCCCAGGTTGGAGTACAATGGTGAGATCTCAGCTCGCTGCAAACTCCGCCTCCTGGGTTCTATCAATTCTGCTGCCTCAGCCTCCCCAGCAGCTGGGATTGTAGGCATGCACCACCACACGTCGTTAATTTTGTACTTTTAGTAAAGACCAGATTTCTCCATGTTGGTCAGGCTGGTCTCGAACTCCTGACCTCGGCTTATCCACCTGCCTTAGCCTCCCAAAGTGCTGAGATTACAGGCGTGAACCACCGTGCCTGATTTGAATTTGTTTTTAATTAAGGTTAGAGAATAGAGATGGAATCAGGTGGTAGCAGGGGATGAATTTCTTAGAAGCGACAATTGCTCACAAGAGACAATAAATACCGGCACACTCTAACCTGTTACTGCAATTAAGCCTTTTATCGTATATTTCCAATTATTCTACATTGCTATACATAAATAAACATATATGTAAACATATAAGTTATCTGTGTATTTTGATACTAGTTATGTATAACTAGTATGTATCATACATAACTAGTATCAAAATACACAGGTAACATGATTTATTATCAGAACAAATTATTGTAAATATTAAACTTTATATATTTAATCTTAAATTATTTAATCTTAAATTATTTAATCTTAAAATATTTAATCTTAAATTATTCTGATGCATTTTTAAGTGAAGTGTGAGTATTAACAGGTTATTTAAAAATTGCTTCTTTCTGCTGCATGAAGGGTTTATCTGTTACATACCATGTGTCATTTCATTATATGGCATTTATTTATATTTTGGGTTTCAATCATCACTATGTTACATGGTAACAAATGTTGAACAAGTCATTTCTGGTGACTCAAAGAAAAATTTAACATTATAATTTTATGCACAGTCCTGAAGCATGTTGACATTACTGAATAAATGTTAATTAGATTAAAGTTAGGAATATTTTGCAAATTTGTATCAATTATAATATTATCTATATTTTCCTATCTTTTCTTATATTTTTTTCTCATTCTGTCTCTGCTTTTACTCATCCCTTTTTTCTGCTAATCGGCCATGTTAATTATTCCTATCTTGGGTTTTATATAATTTAAATATTGACACTCTATATAGAAATATCTTGAATAACTATAGTCCATATCCTAACTCAAAATATGAATTTGTTGAAATATATTGATGGTGACCTTCATAATTTCACAAATAAGCATTCTTTTTTTGTGAATAGCTGGAATTATTACTTCTAAATTACTAACAATAAAATTCTGCCTAAAAGAATAATTACTCTAATAATCATACAGACTTACTTTTTATCATTGAATTCTCCGAAAATAATGTCTTGTATTTTGAAATCTAATAACATTTCAGAAATTTATTTTCTAAAATAATATACTCAACACAACTATTCTTACAATCTTGAAATCCCATTATTGATATTTTATTTGATTTAAAATTTAGTAATAAAATTTATTTCTACGTATATACTGCACCCTAATAGATGTTTTATGCAGAAAATCTTACCTTTATAAAGAGTGCTAGATTTTAAGGATCTGTTTAACAAGCACATATTTAGTGTTTACACTTAAAATTTTATAGATTATATTATATCCTCTCAACATTTATTTTTACAGACTTAAATGATCTCACCTTTGGTATGTCTTAAGTTTTTACCGGATTTGCCTCACAAACCTCATAACTCCCTCCCCAAAATAAAATTCATCATTTACCATTTTTAAAATGCAGTCTTATTTTCAACGGTGTATATGTAAGAGCTCACATTACATGGACATTTTATGAGCCTATGAATTTGGAATTTTTGTTGTTGTTCCTTGTATAATAAATCTAGAACAGCAGATTGGAATTACAGACAATTTTGGAGTTCTGTGCTGTAATTTGAACAGGACCTAATTACCTTGTTTCACATGGAACCTCTATAATAAACCCATTAAACTGTAGTAACTGAGACTTACTTAAGAACGATTTTGGCCTTCTATAGACTATTGAAGTCAAAGGTGCCCATGGCTGATATTTATTTAGGATTTTTTTGAGAAGACTAATTTCTCTTTATAAAGAAAGAAAATAAATAATATATGGTCATCTGAGAGAAAGAAAAATGTTTCTAAATTTGTCACTAACCATTTCTACTTGTTACTCAGCATAGACCTTAAAATCTGTCACTGAAATGTGTTATAAATAGTTCACAAAACTCAACAGATTGCTCTATATGCTTAAGCAATGTGTCACCTCTAGCCTTTAGTTAAAATGATTATATTTCTGAAAACCTTTGTAACAATATATCTAGTCATTCTTTATAAAGAAAACCGCTTTTTATTGACAGGTTTGACAACATTTGTTTTTTTATCTTTTTAGAAAACAAGAGGACAAAAACTAAAGTTAGGGACTAACGTGGCTGCGGGATTTATGCACAATTTAATGAACCCCATCATAGGAACCTCTTTAAAGGAGATTTAAATCTAGATGTGTGTCAAGACTTCAAACATTTAGCAAGGCAGACAAGCAAGAATTGTTTTAATTCCTCTGTGAAACATTGCAGAAACTAGTGTTATCTGTTCCCAACTGCGTTCCTGCAAAGTCACCAATATTCAGAAGGTCCGATTCCATTAGACAACAAATAGTGCTCACAGAAATAGAACTCATGCCTTGTCTGACTGCTCAAGCACACGGCTGCCAACCTTATTGAAGTCAGCCTTGTCTTGTGATTGGGTTTCTAACTTCGTTCCAAGCTCTCACAGAGACTATAATATTAAGTAATCTTAATATTATAATATGATAATATTATATTATAATAATGAGAGATTAAAGTTGTACATTAGAATTATTTTCAATATAATAAACATTAAACAGTGGTCATTCACAAATGAAAAAGATTATGTGTCTAATGGAAGCATAGGTTACAATTCAAGTACACATAGATTGAGCACATCTAATGTGAAAACCCAAAGTTCAAAATTTTCCAAAATCCAAAATACATAGAGCATCAACATGATGTCATAATGTTGTATTTTAGCGAGATAAGAAGATCAGCACCAAGACAAAAGTATGACGAATTGCAGGGTCTTTATTGCCGGCGACCACGGAGGACTCATGTCTCTCCAACCCGTGGCCCCGAGTTGAGGGAGAGCTGGGCTTTTATGCTGTATAACACTTCTTTTGGGGGCTGGGGGAGTTTTCGGAGGGGCTGGGGATTTTTGCAAGCAGGCAGTTTGTACAGAAGCCAAGGTCAGCAGCTAGAGACAAGGGGCTTTCTTCTCAGGGTCCGTGTGACCCTGAGCGGTGAGTTCTTGAATTCCATTGAAATGAGGCTGGTGTCTGCACCTGGCGTTGGCCTGATTAATCGTAGCGCCTTATCATGTTGCCTGTGAGCCTGCACGTAGCCTGTGAGCCTGAGAAGCCATTACATTTTAGCCTGGCTGAAGCCATTTTCCTTGCCACATCACAATAAGTGGGAAGTTCTACACATAAATATTTAATACAAATTTGCTTCATGCACAAAATTATTTAAATATTGTGTAAAACTAACTTTGTGCTATGTGCACAAAGTGTATATATGTGTATATGTGCATATATACACATATGTGCTATGTGCACAAGTGTATATATGTGCATAAGTGTATATATGTGCACAAGTGTATATGTGCATATATACACATATGTGCTATGTGCACAAAGTGTATATATGTGCATAAAGTGTATATAAAAGTAAATTAATTTCATATTTAGCCTTGAGTCCTATCCCAAAAGTAACTTATGTATATTTAAATATTCCAAACTTTAAAAAAATCCGAAACACTTCTAGCCTCAAGCATTTTTGATAAGCAATACTCAACATGTACATCTTTTTTATGTAGAAAGATAATGAATATCTGTCTATCCCCATTCAAACCTCTTGTTTCTAATCCATTCTTCATGTATTTATTCAAATTTCAAAGTATATACTCATGATAATATTTTTCTTTCCAAAAAAAGGTCATTCTCCTCAGGCTTTTTTTTCTCTTAATGATGTATATATATCAGGGCATATATGATTACTCATTGATTAATATAGTGTAATTTAATTAATATGACAAAACCTAATTCACTTGATATCTTAGGTTATATGCAGTACGTGTGTGTGTGTGTGTGTGTGTGTGTGTGTGTGTGTGTGTATGTGCCTGTGTATGAGCATGTGCAGTTTTTGTGTATATGAGAAAGAGAGAAATGGGAGACAAAAGAAAATACCAAGAGACAACCCAAAGAGATCGAACAAATGGAAAAACAAAAAGGCGACTGGAAAAGACTAAGGAGTACAATTGGGGTTATTAACAAGACTTCTATTTTTAACTAATGTCATTGTAAATACTTTCTATTATCAATATAAATTTCATAGGATAACAACAACAAAACCCTAAAATAAGTTGATAGTGAAAAAAGGCGAACCAGAAGCATTTCCACAGCTTTCCCATGAGAGATCATAGCTTCCCTCACAGCTTGTTTTGTAATCTATACATATGTAGAACCAACAATTCTATGTTATCTTTACCGGTGTCATTTCCCTAATTGTGTGATAAATAGTTTCACTCTTTATCGATAGGAGTTGATTGACACATGGGCAAAGTCTAGATTACTTTCTCTTCAACCTATCATAATCGCAGGAGTAAATTTTCTTCCTCCCTCTGTCCCTAATTCTCTCCCTCCCTTCCTTTTTTTCTTCCTTCCTTCCTTCCATCCTTCCCTCCCTCCCTCCCTTCTCTAGCTCCCTTCTTCTCTCCTTCCTTCCTTCCTTCCCTCTTTCCCTTCTCTCCTTCCTTCCTGCCTTTCTTCTTTCGATCTTCCCTTCCTGCATTCTTGCCTTTTTCCTACCTTCCTGCCTAGTGTCCTTCTTTGCTGTTTGCTTGCCTTCTTCCTTTTGTGATTTGTTCCTTTAAAAATTCCATTATGTAGGCCTATTCACAACAGCTTACTTTTTGACCTATTTTAATACTTCAAAATGCAACATTATACAGTTTATAAAAATATTTTCTTACATATTTCTTACAAGACATTCTTACTATTAAGTTGTTTTAGGTTGACAATATATAACTTTGACTAGAGTCTACCTTCAAATATCACTGTACCACTTTGTGTGCAGCATAAGGGGATAACAGCTGTGCCTTATCAACCACTTCCACCCTCTTCTTTGTGTTATTTGGCCACACTTTTTATAATAACATAAATGATAAATATGTGATGTATTGTTACTAGTAGCTTTGTCTTAGCTAGTCAGTTTTTATAAGAGCAATGAAAATAAGAAAGTGTAATTTTACCTTAATTTTTTCAGTTTCTAAGTCTGTTTCTTTGCGTAGAGTCTAGTTTCTATTAGTGTTATCTTCTTCTTCAGGAACATTGTTTAATAGTCCTTGCAGAGTACATCTTCTGGCTGTTTGGTTTCTCATTTTTGCTTGTTTGGAGAAATGATTTTTCTCTTTTATTTTTGAAATATATTTTTATTAACTACAGAGATGAGTTGATAAATTCTGTTGCTGTTTTGCTTTGCCTTTCAGCACTTTAAAGAACTATTTCCATTATCTTTTAACTGGCATGATTCTTGACAAGAAGTCTTCTGTAAATTTGCTTTTGGTCCTTTGTATCAGTCCTTTCCTCTGTCTTCAAGATATCTTTTATGTTATTTTTTTCCCCATCAGTTTGAATAAGATATGCCTAGATGCTGTTTTGTTATTGTTTGTCTTGTTGACATTTTTGTTTTAATATTTGTCCTATTTCTTGTTTCTAAGTATATCGGATAGGTGGTTAGCTATCATTAACTTTGAAAATGACTAGACCATCATTTATTTTATTTCATGGAGACAGAGTTTCACTATTGTGGTGTAGGCTGGAGTGCAATGCCGTGATTTCAGTTCATTGCAACCTCTGCCTCCCAGGTTCAAGCGATTTCCTGCCTCAGCCTCCGGAGTAGTGGGATTACAGGTGCGTGTAACCCTGCCCAGCTAATATTTTGTATTTTTAGTAGAGTCAGGAGTCAGGCTTTCGCCATGTTAGTCAGGCTGGTCTCGAACTCCTGACCTCAGGTAATCCACCCCCCTCAGCCTTCCAAAGTGCTTGGATTACAGGCGTGAGCCACCATGCCCAGCTGACCATCATTTATTTAAATATATTACTTCTTCCTTGTTCTCTTTCCTGTTCCTGAAATTCCAAGTATATCTATATAAGGTCAATCAATACAGCCTGACAGTACTCAAATGCTTTCTATTTTCTTCTTTTTTCTCACATTCAGTTTTATTGCTTTCTATAGTTTCATCTTCAAGTTCATGGTTATTTTCTCATCTGTGAGAGGTCTGTTAATGGCATGTTTCACTGCTTTTACTGTTTTTATTCCTTAGCATTTCCAATTCCTTCTGATAGTTTCTTTACTACCTCCCTGATGAAGTTGCCCATGTAATCTTACGTTTCCACTAGAGTTTTTAACATGTCAATCACAGTTATTTTGCTTATACAGTATTGGTGGGAATGTAAATTAGCTAAACCACTGTGGAAAGCAGTTTGGAGATTTCCCAAATAACTTAGGACTACCATTGTATCCAGCTATCCCACTACTGAGTGTATACCCCAAAGAAAATAAATCATTCTGCCAAAAAGACACATGTGCTCAGATGTTCATTGCAGCACTATTCACAATAGCAAAGATATGGAATAATCCTAGGAGCTCAACAATAATGGACTGGATTAAGAAAATGTGGTAACTATACCCCACAGGATACTACAGAGCCATAAAAACATGATCATGTCCTTTGCAGCAATACGCACACTTCTGGAGGCCAGTATCCTAAGAATTTACACAGAAACAAAAAAACAAATACTACATATTTTCACTTATAAATTGAAGCTAAACATTGGGTAGAAATAGACCAAAAAATGGCCACCATAGACACCAGAGGCTACCATTGGCAGGGGCAAGGAAAGAAGACAAGGATTTACAAACTAACTATTGAATACTACACTCACTATCTGGGTGATGAGATTCATCTGTGAGTAATGCAAATATTATTAATATTATACATTTGTAATGTGAAGCATAATAATAAAAATAATAAAGATTCTCATATGAACTCCTCAAATATAATAATTATGTATTCTAGGTATCTGGCTCTTAGGGCATAAAATTGATAAGCTTTATAATATTGACTATCTAGTGATACAAGTTCCTTTGTTTTAAATTTAAAAATTAAGAACCCCAGTTAACAATGAAATTGTGGTAATCAAATTTGCTTTTTAATTATAAGCACTAAGGACCCAAACTCTGTGGGCACAACCTTTTGTTTTTGTTTTTCTACAGCTTTAACAGTAATTTAAAAAAAAAAAAATCACTCAAAGAATTAAATTAACCAATTGAAATCTGTAGTTTCACTCTTGAGTTTATCGAATTTAATTAGATACATATAAGGCTCTATCTGTTGGAATGCAAAATAGTGTCTCATTATATTTAGAGAACTCCCAAGCTTTAAATATTAAAAGGAGTTCTAGCAATGCCAAATTGTGTATGAATAAGGAAGGAATTTGCATGCTGCTGTTGAAAGGTTGCTGTTAAGTAGTATTGTGTAGTAAAACTCAGGGTTTAGTTATCATCTGGTCATAATTTTTAATTTAAAAGTTAAGAATGAATGATTAGAGATATACAGTACATTATCTAAGGTTAGGAACAGAACTTGGCTAGGAACAGAACTTGAAATAAAGTTTACATTCTCTATATTTTTTAATTGTATTTATTTTTATTTTTTCCTCTCCTTTCTCTAAGTCATTCATTTTTTACATTTCTTTGGTCACTGATGTTGCATAAAAAATGTTAGTTACCTATAGTTTTAATCTGGAGATAATTTAACAAGGAAATTAAGTACTGGAATTTAACAGACATATTTATTCCATATATGTCTGCTATCATAGACACTTAGGCCTTATCTGTCATTTGTTAGTAATATCATTTTCCCTAGCAGTACATTATGTTTTTGAGTTTCTGTTAATGAACAGCACATGTTACTTAGCAGCAAATTGCTTTTATTTCTCCCCAGAATGTGAATAACTATACAAGTGTGCAATACCACCAGTATGATTGGCTTGTAATCTCAAAAGGAATCCATATTGGACATTGATATTGTTGTTTAAAGAAAAAAATGTAATTGAACGTCATCACTTGTGGACCAAGACAATGAATATTTGTTTGATTTAATTCTTGCCTCAATATATTATTAAATATTTCTTTATTTTATTTCACATATTTATATTTCTGAGGCAAATGCAATATTTCAAATGAATAATGCATAAAATTAGTTACATTTAAAGAAATTATTTCAGGAATGAAAGCAAAACATGAACTGAAACAGATTCACAATCTTAAAATACTTTGGAATGGATACTAAACCTAAACGCATAGTGGTTCTTACAAATAAACTTACCCAAATGTCCTGGAGGATACTTTGCTTCTGCTCTTAAAAAGCAGGGTTGAGTTTGCACTGGTTATTGCATGTGTTTTAATTACTTATGTTTCTCCAATCAAATGTTAGCTGCTTTAAAATTTTTCATATTTTAATCACCTTGTCAATGATGAATACAATATCTGAACATACTTTTGTCTGTTTTTTTCTTTAACATCAATAATGTCATAATTTATATTTTTTCTTTCATACTTAGTTAAATGTAAGCCAAAATTAGAGTTATGCATTTAAAGTAGAGCTTTATATTAATGTTGTATAGTAAGAAAAGTAGTCAATGCTAGGTATTTCTATGTTTTTATTTGGACTGTGACATAAATGAGCTTTACCATTTTAAGTGATTCTCATTTTGTATTCAGGAAAGTAATGCCATTAAATGAGCAGAATAGATTAAAACACTTCCATGTTTTCAAAGTATAAACCTTTCAAAGTATAAACCTAGAAAAGAGCATCTCCCATTTTTCTATATACTCATAATTGTATAAAGCCACCAGTTGAAGCTATTAAAAGTTTCCATGACATTCCATAAAACAAGGCAAATAAATTTAGCTTGAAAATGCTAAATCCTGAATTACATTCTCATTTGTATGCGTACCATTTCTACACTCAAACATTTTAGATAACATATGTTGCTGTTTCCTATTCATAAAAAAAAGAACATATTGGTGTGAGCGATCAGCAACAAGTATATTAAACATATATTGACTTCTAAAGTAAATTCCTGTATATGTCTATCTGATTGAAGAATATGATGTAGTAGAGAGATTAAATTATATTTCCAAAGAACTATTTGACAATTTGTTGTCTTATAAGTTTCCAGTTACTTTCAATGAGGTTATATGTTCCTCTAGAAATTATTTTTTGGATAGAATAACCATATGGTCCTTTATTCAAGCTAAGCAAACATATATAAAAGAAATTGTAAAATATATGTTTTGCTTCATTTTATCTCAATGGCCATAAGTTTATTATTCTTTTGAAGAATCAGTTAAATTAAGTATGGGCTATTTCAATGATTATCTTTGCAACAAGAGCTAAAAGACTGAAATGTCTTTCTGAAGCCATTGAGAAGACACTGTTTCTTAGAATTTTAAATTCTCTGGTTGAATAAGTGAAATAAGAAAGTCCAGCTCTAGGGTGAAGATGTTCCAAAACCTGCTAGGGGAAAGTTACAAGACTGCATTGACACACTTTAGGTTTTCATCAGAATTGGGATTTGAGTTATTTGACTATCTTTATCAGATTAAATATTACTGAGACATGATGTTACAATTACTGTTATATTAAATAAGAAAATATGAAATAAAGTCAAAGAGAGGGGGAAAGAAAACGAGAGAGAGAGAGAGAGAGAGAGTGAATAAGGCCAAAGGAATGTGCTGCTTTTCCCACCTCTCAGTTTAGCCTCATGAAACCTATATTTCCTGGTATTACAAGGTGAATTATACAGTGTGGAAGAAAAAAGTTCCTTCCCTGAAGCATTATGGCAAACCTGAAACAATTTTAGGTCTGACATTTCCTGCAGCTGAATCTGATGAGAAACAGATCAAAGTCAAGGTGAATGCTTTTCCTTACTTCCCCCCTGAGATTCGAAGATGGATTGTGTAGCAATTGGTACACAAACTTGCTACCAGCAACAGTACGAAAAGGTAATTCTAAACAATCTAAGTTTATAAAGAAAAGTATTAACAATGTTGCCTTTTTATTTTTAGTGTTACCACTGTGCAATTTTGCTTTGTAACAGAGAAATTACATGGCATTAGATAATTACCTGACATGTGTATTCACTTTTCATAAGTTCCATTTTATAAAATTTGTTTTTGATATAAAAATTATGTTTAATAAATGGATATAGATTTCCCTAGAGAAAAAATCTTGTAACTTCATTGGAATAGGAGAGTGAAATCAAGAAAGTAATTATTATCCGGTGTGATAAGGCTTTTAAAAGGAGTTCCTACACATAAACCCTTTGTTAATGGCAGATTTAAAGTTCTTAAATTTTAGCTAGTCTTAGCCCAAAGTGAAGGAGCTTAGAATACAGATTTCTAGCCTTACACTCTGAGATTCTAGTTCTTATTTCTTGCTGAAAATCTGAATTTTAACATCACTTGAGAGGTGATTTCTGATGCAGTTGTTCCACGGACCCTACCTGAAGAAGCACTGTGATAAATGCTAATTGAGTGAAGAGCGGACAAAAACACAAACACAAAGTTATGCCATGTGAAGGGCAGCATGTGTATTCTTAGCTATTACCATGCTACCTAAAATGCCTACCCTGTGTTGCTCTTCCTGTATCAGTATTTCTTATTCAACTCACTCTTAAAAAAAAAAAAAAATTAACCTGGGAAATGTGATTCTTAATAATAGAAGAAGCCCACTTTACTCTGTAAGATTCATATCACAAATATGTAATTTTAACCAAGTTTCCTGTCATTTTTGTTCAAATTTATGGAGAACTAATCATTAAAGTTGAAGGCACTAATTCAAATGCGCATTTTTTAGAGACTCTAACCAATCAGAGTCTTTCAGCAACTACCTGGGTTTCTCAAATACTGGGACTGGATATGATCTCAGAATGAAAATAACTTGTATTGGCAGAAAATATTCCATGGGTCTCTTTTTTTCCTATGTCTTTTTTCTTGAAAAACAAAAAACAAAAAAAAAAAAACATTTATAGCCTCTTCTAGTGACTATCTTTTTATCTTTTCAAGGATGTCTGTATAGCAAAATGCCTGGGAAGACAGAAATAATGTCTCCCTCCAAAGATAAATAAATGACATGTTTGCTTACTTTCTATTATAAAGTATTGAGTTACCCTAAGTTCATTGGAATGCATTCTGTTTGTAGTCATACACCTATGACCATTTACATTACCTTTGTGGAAGTTGGGACAAAGAGAATTGACGTCATTATTCCGGTTCTCCCGGGCCTGATTTACTGTGAATAGCAAAGTCCTCTCTCCCATCCAGGAGCTTTGCATCTTCTGCTATCTTCGATGAAACTGTAGAACTTATGTTGACTTGTAAATACAGTAGAATCTCAGAACCATCACCATTCTTGAGAATTAGTGGTCCAGGATGACTTGAAAACCTGGCAAATGTGATACTTGTACATCTTGTTATTCAATTGGTCTAATACTGAAGTTTTAAAAAAAATCCTTGAAAATTTACATTGCAGGAGATTATTGGACTGTATTTTAAAATATTGAGAGGGTACACTTTTCGGATTTCGATTTTCTCTGAATTTTATAATCTTTGAAAATGTCTGCTAAAACCTCATTAAATGCATGTGTATTTAAATAGTACCGAATTTAAATTTTTTAAAAATAAACCTCTTGGCTATCTAATAATTCATTGTCTAGGCAAACACAATTATTATCTATCATTCTAATCAAGATTATTTTTGTTTCTTTGGGGTTTTAATTATGTTTCCAATCCATTCCATCTTATTTAAAATATACTTTACATCAATGTTTGTATACCATTTAAAATTGCACATTTTAAAACATCTGTTTCAATTAGGCTCTCTCTTATTACCATATTTGCTGCAGCTGTTTCTATCATTGACTGATAGCAGAAGTTTATTTGGCTTAATTTTACTTTTCTTTTTTTTTTCCTTTGTATTTTAGGATGAAGTACATTTTTTAAAATTTAGATAGAGCAACCATTTTCTTATTATTTCCTTTACATCTTTGTTAGTTTATTCTTTGCCTGAAAGGAAGTAAGTAGTGTTGACACAAGTTTATAAGGGAGCACTAATTGTGAGTGGAGACATAGGGAAAGGGTTTTTACATGCTCAGTTTTAGGCAGTGGACTCCGCTTTGTCTCCTGGCACTGGACAATATCACTGCTGTGCAAGAATCTGAAAGCAGAGTAACTGACACTGGAAACAGAAAAAATTAAGGCTGTGCTCTTCCTCATTAGACAATACTCACTACCCTACGCCTCCCAGAAATAGGAATCTTTTTAGCTATGTGGCAATTGCTTCCATTTTGGTAGTTTATGATTTCCATAAAAACATGTTTGAGGTTTACAATTATGAAATGTAAAATAAAAAAAATTATTCTTATACAAGTGAGCAAAGAAACAAAGGAAGTTAATCATAGTAAGATATTGAAAAGATACTTGAAAAATTTTATATGAATAGCTACCCTAATTGCTAGGGCCATTCCTTGCTCACTTAGCTATTTCTCAAAGACAGAATGATAAATATAAGCTATAGTTTATAATATCCTTTTGAAAATATTAAAATTAATAATTCATATTGTGCACAGATGACTAAATGCAAGAATACCACATTATGTATTCAGAGATTTTTTTTTTCTTTATTAATTGGGAAGGATTTCACTGAACTAAGTATGTGCAATACCTTTAGATGAATTATTGAAATGATTAAATTTTAGGAGACTCTTAAACTAAGAAAATTCTGCTAAACCATCAGAATAAGTTGAGTCAAGGAGTTTTAGCGTAAGTTTTAAATGTGTAATTTACAAAACTATGGAATTTATACTCACGAGCTTGTAATTCTGTGGAAGGAAAAATGAATGCTAATAAACATCAGAACATCTTCTTCTCTTTATTGTATGAACTCTGCACTTCTAAATTTGTGGATGTTATCAGTATGAAGACTATTAAGCAATTTTAATCTTTTCTCTTCCTGGTACTGTGAGTGGCACCCATCTAAATGTACTTGGAACAAAATACTTGCATAGAAAGAAAAACGACTGCCTTTTTATTTCTGGTCAATTTTTATTTTATTTTAATCAATAAAATATTGTAGTTTGTTGCTCAGATAGTCTCTAATAACATGAACATTAAGAAGAGTATATTTCTAGAATTGAAGTAATATGACAAAAAAAATGCATTGAGAAAAATAAGGTCAAATATTCAGAGAAGTCCCCACTATCTCTAAATTTTTTCTTGGGCAAATTATTTGCAATATTACCTCTTTGCAAGTAGAGGTCGATTATTTCCTTATTCTATATCATAGAAATTCTTATCTTCACTCTCAGGAAACAGTGTGGTTACAAATTCATAAAATGGATAATATTTTTATTTTTCTTCCATTTATTAGAGAAAAGAGCAGAATTTTTTTTCTGTAAATGATCAGATAGCAAATAATTTCAGCTTTCTGAACCATATAGTCTCTATAGAAACTATTCAACACTTAATGTTGTGACACCAAGTCAGTCTTAGGCAATGCCTAAAATGAGTGGGTAGGCTAAATTCCAATAAATTTTATTTACGTAAACAAGTGAGTGGTCATATTTGTCCCACAGACAGTAGTTTGCTAAGTTAAGTAAAATATAAAATAAAATCTTCAAACATACCTAAAGCATGCAATCACTGGAAACTGCTCTGGATGACACACACTTTTAATTAAATTTTTTTTTTTTTGAAAGGGAGTCTTGCTCTGTTGCCTAGGCTGGAGTGCAATGGCATGATCTCTGCTCACTGCAACCTCCACCTTCTGGGTTAAACGGATTCTCCTGCCCAACCTCCTGAGTAGCTGGGATTACAGGGGCAAGCCACCACGCCTGACTAATTTTTTGTGTTTTTAGTAGAGATGGGGTTTTGCCATGTTGGTTATTTAGCTAGTCTCAAACTCCTTACCTTTGGATCCACCCACCTTGACCTCCCAAAGTGTTGGGATTACTGGCGTGAGCCACTGTGCCCGGCCAATTAAACCATTTTAGCAAAAACTACTTGGGAAAATGCTGGAGTTGTTACATGTTTGGACATAGTGAACAGGAAAACATGTGGTTACTGCTTCCAGAACAATTGGCATTATCTCATAGCGTATAACCTGCCTTGTTTCTATGTGGATTGTAATTATAAAGGATTTTCTTAAATCCCTAATGAGATCCTACTGTGTTTTGGCAATGTCAGTTAACAACAGAGCAGTTTCCTAAGATCTGAGGGCCCAAGACAATTGCCCTTCCAGTTGGGAGCATGTTCACAAATGTCGTATTCTATTTAGTCATGGGTGTATATGAACACCTATCTGCCTTTTATAGAGGATCATAAATGCCTTCGGAAGCTGCATGCCTCCTTTATCCACCTCAGTACTAGACACCTTTGCATCTGGATCAAAAAGCCTTTCTGTAACTCTCTCTTGTGAGTGGGGCTTGCTCTGTTCTGTTGGTTCAGTTATGGTCTGCAGATGCATATTAGGCTAAATACAGGTTAGAAGAATGAAACTATTTGTACTCTGTGTTTCTGTCCAGTGTTAAATCATCAATTAAAATACATCAAATAGTATATTTAATACTATCTATTGATTAAATTGAAGGTTATTTTGTACAGTATTTAATGAGGCTTTTTCCATCACGCAAAGACTGTAAGGATGATTAGAAGACTTGGTTTATGCCTCTGACAAAACACCTCCTGAAACACTTACTGAAATAGCTCAGTAGTAGCTGATCTCATTTAATACATCTTTTTGGAAGACTGATATGCCTGTACTATGAAACTTCAAAGTATATTTGGAAGAAAGAAAAATGGTTTACTCGTCTCTATCTCATCTGGTAAATGTCATTATTTCAGGGTTATTTGGGGATAGAAATATGTTGCAATCACCCAAAATTAGATTTATTATCAATATATATAGAATTTATCAACATCATTTTTTTCTGCTTCAATGTATTTTATAATTGGACACTTAAAGCAGTCATTGACAGTAATACTGAGGTTAGTGCTGTCGTATAAGGTAGCATTTGAAATCAGATGGGTGGTGTAAGCACTACTGATTTATCTTCTTTGGTTAATTGTTCACCATTCCCTTGGGTAGGCCATTTATTTGATATATAGTCAAACAAGCTTCTTAGATTGTATAATTATACCTTGTTGTATGAATTAGCATTCAGAAGTTAAGGATATCCATGCATACATTTAAATAGGGTTCACATATGTACTTTACTCAGCCATATGTTTATTTATTCATTTCCTCCTCATTTAAAGGTGCCTGAGCTGCTCATCCCAAGGGACACTGCAGCACATGCTCAGCCTCCCTCAGACTCCCCTTGCCTCCCTCCCTGAGATTGTTGGCTTCCAAAGCTTCAGAGGGGAGCAGAGGCAGAGAGGAGATGGGGGAGTTGCTGGCATGTCAGCACCACCCCAAGTGTAGGCACACCCAGCTGTGTCACAACAGTGCCCAGACTCAGCTTCAACTTTGCTCTGAAATCAGAGCAGGCCTCAGGAGTGGGGAGAGGCCAGAAAGTGGGAGCAGGCATTTCTAAGACTGGGGGACAGGGTGGCTTCCCAGGCCCCCAAGAGCACAGGGATACCCAGTTAGAGCGCTGTGGTTGTGTGGCTGTAGCTATACCCAGGAGCAGGGCTCCTGTCCCTTTAACTCAGTAGGAGGTGGAGCTCATTCCTGTTCTGGATCCTGCTGGCTAGGTAGAGTGCACAGCCTCAGCCACGACCCACCTCCTGCAGCTGGCATCCTCGCAGTGGCTGCTCCAGATGGGCATCAATTGTAACCTTCACTGAAAGAGTTATTGAAGAAATAGAAAAAAAACAGTCCTGAATCGCTGGCGCTATCCCTACCCTCCTCCTGTCAGTGGCAGTTTGATGCAGAGAGCATATCTGGACACAGGGAAGGAAGAACCCAGAAATTGTGAGGCATTGAACACAGTGCTGTCCTGTTAGAACAGAGAGGAAAACAAGATCAAACTCAGCTGATAACCACCTATGAATGGATTATTTAAACCAGCCCTAGCCAGAGGGGAATCCTTGATTCTTTGCCACCAAGAGCTGAAGTGCACTGTCTCCATGTAAACTTGAAAGGCAGTCTGGGCCGTAAGAACTGCAACACTTAGGCAATTCCTAGTGCTCAACTAGTTCCAGAGACAGTAGACTGGGGGCCATGCAAATACTGAGACATCAACTGGGGTGGCTAAAGGAGTGTTGACATCACCCCTCCCCTAATCCCAGGCTGCAAAGCACAGGAGTCCAAAAGAGACACCTTCCCTGTGATTGAGGAGGGTAGAGGGAAGAGTGGGAAGGAATTGTCTTGCATCTTGAATACCAGCTCAGCCACAACAAGATGGGGCACCAGAGAGAGTCGTGAGAGCCTCAAACCAAACCCTAGCTCCCACATGACATATTCTGGGCCAGAAGGCCACTCTCTGCCTTTAAGGAAAGAAAACCAGTCCTGGTAGCATTCATCACCTGCTAAATGATGAGGCCTTGAGCCCTAATTAACCAACAGCAGTACCCAAATGCTACATAGAGGGCCTTGGGTAAGCCTCTGAGATTTATTGGCTTCAGGTGAGACTCAGCATATTACCAGCTGTGATGGCTATGGGTAACACGCCTTCTTCTTGAGAAAAACAAGAGGGAAAAGTAAAGGGAGTTTTGTCTTGAGCTTTAGGTACCAGTATGGCCACAGCGGAGTAGAGCACCAGGAGGACTGCGGTGTCCTCAATTCTTGGACTTGGGTCTTTGGCAGCTGTTGCCCTGAAGAATGAGTTCCAGGACATGCAGCATTCACCACAAGTTGACTTAAGAGACCTTGGGTCTCAAGGGAACATCAGTGGTAGCCTGGCAGGACTCCTTGTGACCTGATATTACAATCGCTGCAGGGTGAGGTTCTTCTGGTTTTGGAAAGGGAAGGGAAGAGTGGCAAGAACTGCAACTTGTGATTTGAGGTCCAGGTCAATGGAATACCAGGTAGACTTCTAAGGTTTTTAACTCTAGTCCCTGACTCCCAGATGGCAATTCTGGAACCACCCAGGGACAGGAGGAGCTCACCACACTGAAGAGAAGGACGCTTGCCTGGCTGGCTTTGCCACCTGCTTATTGTAGAGTGCCAGCACCTTGAGCGAACATAGGCCCTAGCCAGGGTGGGGTTACAGCAGTGCTGTGCTGGCTTCAGGTCTGACCCAGCTCAGTCATAATGGTGGTGGCCATAGGGTGTCACTCCACCCCCAGCTTTAGGTGGCTTAGAACTTCAGGAAAGAGAACAAGAGTTTTGAAGAAACAAATAATGCCTGCTCCAATATGTCTGGGAGCAGACTTTTCAGGGGAAACATTACAGGCCTAAAGAGAATAGCATGGCATATTTAAAGTGCTTAAGGAAAAAGAGAAAGCAAAAACTTTTACCCTAGCATAGTATATCCAGAAAAAAATATCTTTCAAACACGAAGGAGAAATTGACTTTTTAGACAAATAAAAGCTGAAGGAATTCATCAACACCAGACCTGTCATATAAGAAATGCTAAGGGGGGCTAGGCGCAATGGCTCACACTTGTAATCCCAGCACTTTGGGAGGCCAAGGTGGGCAGATCATGAGGACAGGAGATCAAGACCATGCTGGCCAACATGGTGAAACCGGTCTCTACTAAAAATATAAAAATTAGCTAGGCATGGTGTTGCACCATAGTAGTTGTATTGCCAGCTACTCAGGAGGCTGAGGCAGGAGAATCCCTTGAACTAGGGCATCGGAGGTTGCCCTGAGCTGAGATTGCACCATTGCACTCCAGCCTGGGTGACTCCGTCTAAAAAAAAAAAAATGCTAAAGGAGCACTTAAATCAGAACGAAAATGACATGAATGAGCAATAAATAATTACCTGAAGGTACAAAACTCACTGATAATAGTAAGTACACAGAAAAGCAGTATTAAGATGGAAGTTAATAGCTATATCTGCTAAATGAGGAGGCCTTGATCCCTGAATAACCAATATCAGAAAAGAGAAAAGCACTTCAAATGAGAAATCTGACAATGCTTCTTAAATAACCATTAAATGCAAGGAAAAATCACACCCAAAATTAGTAGCATAAAAGAAAGTATAAAGAGCAGAGCAGAATTAAGTAAAGTTGAAATGAAAAAAAAAAAAAAAGATCAATGAAACAAAAGTTGTGTTTTTTGAAAAGTTAAACAAAATGGACCAAATCATTAGCCAAATTAAGAATAAAAATAAATAAATACAGATAAATACAATCATAAATGAAAAAGAAAACATTGCAACCGATACAGAAGAAAGTCAAATCTTCCTTAGTAGCCACTATGAGTAGCTTTATACCAATAAATGGGAGATCTAGGACAAAGGAACAAATTCCTAGATATGTACAACCTACCAAGACTGAACAAGGAAGAAATCCAAAATCTAAACAGACCAATAACAAGTAGTGAAATTAAAGCTGTAATAAAAATGTCTCCTATTGAAGAAACGCTTAGATCTAATGTCTTCATGCCTGAATTCTACCAAACATTTAAAGAACTAATACAAATTCTACTCATACTACTACAAAAAATCTAGGAGAAGAAAATACCTCCAAACTCATTCTGTAAGGCCAGTACTACTATGATACCAAAATCAGACAAAAACACATAAAAAAGAAAACTACAGATAAGATATCTCTGATAAATATTGTTACACAAATTTTCAACTAAATACTAGCAAACATAACTCAACAATATATTAGAAAAACGATTCATCATGACCAAGTGAGATTTATCCCTGGGATGAAAGGATTGTTAAACAAATGCAAATCAACCAATGTTATTCATCATATCAACAGAATGAAGAATAAAATCCATATGATTATTTCAGTTGATGGTGCCAAAATGTATGATAAAATTCAATATCCCTTCATGATATAAACCCTCAAAAACAAGAGAAGAAGCATACCTCTACATGATATTAATAAAAACCATATATGACAGACCCACAGCCCACAACTATTATTATACTGAGTGGGAAAAAAACTCAAACCTTTTATCTAAGATCTGGAGCATGACACAGATGACCACTGTCACCACTGTTATTCAACATAATGCTGGAACTCCAAGCTAGAGCAATCAGACAAGAGAACAATATAAAGAGAATCCAAATTCAAAAGGAAGAAGTCAAATTATCTTTGTTTATAGATGACATTATCTTACATTTTGAAACACCTAAAGATTCCACAAGGAAACTATTAAAACTGATAAATTCATTAATCAGTTGCAAGATAGGAAATCAGTATACAAAAATTAGGAGTATTTTTATATACCAACAGTGAACAATCTGAAAAAGAAAGAGAAAAGTAATCCCATTTACAATAGGCAAATATAAAATCACATATCTCGGAATTAACAAAAGAAGTGAAAGATGTTTATAAGGTAAGCAATTAAACGTAGATAAAAGAAGTTGAAGAGAACACCAAGAAGTGGAGAAATATTTCATGATCATGATTTGGAAGAGTTAACATTGTGAAAATGCCCGTACTACCAAACACAATCTACAGATTCAATGCAATGGCTCTCAAAATACCAACAAAATTTTTCACAGAAATAGAAAAAGAAAATCCTAAAATGTATAAGAAGCCATCAAACACTCAGAATCACCAAAGTAATCCTGAGCAAAAATAACAAAATTTGAGGAATCACATTACCTAGCATCAAATTACACTATAAAATTTTGGTAATTGAAACAGCATTGTTTTGGCCTTAAAATAGATACATAGACCAATGGAACCGAGTAGAGAACCAGGAAACAAGTCTACATACCTAAAGAACTAATTTTTGACAAAGGTGCCCAGAAAACACTGAAGAAAAGACAGACTCTTAAATAGTGATGGGAAAACTGTAGTATCCATATGCAGAAGAATGAAACTGAAACCCTATCCCTCACCATTTATAAAATTAAAATAAAAATGGATAAAGACATATCTAAGACCTTAAACTATGAAACTATACCAAAAAAAAATTGGCAAATTTTCCAGGACATAATTCTGGGCAAAGATCTCTTAATACCCTACAAACAGGCAACCAAAGCGCAGAAGGATACGTGGGATCACATCAAGTTTAAAAGCTTCTGCACAGTAAAGGATACAATCAACAAAGTAAAAGGACAACCCATAGAATGGAAGCAAATGTTTTCAAATCAAACAAGGAATTTATAACCAGAATATATAAGGAGCTCAAACAACTCTTTGGGAAAAAAATCTACTAAGCTGATCAAAAAATGGACAAATTTTTTGAATAGATATTTCTCAAAAGAAGACATGCAAATGGTAAACAGGCATATGATAAGGTGCTTAACGTCATTGATCACCAGGAAAATGCAAATCCAAACTACAATGAGACATAATATCAGCCTAGTTAAAATGGCTTATATTCTAAAGACAGGAAATAGCAAATGCTAGGGAGAATATGGAGATGCAGCGAAAGGGTACCCTTGTACACTGTTGGTAGGACTGTAAATTAGTACCAACCACTATGGAGAATACTTTGGAGGTTCCTCAGAAAACTAAAAATTGAGCTACCTTGGATCCAGAAATCCTACTGCTGGGCATATACCCCAAAGAAAGGAAATTGGTATGTGAAAGAGATATCTTCATTCTTATGTTGTTCCAGCACTGTTTACAGTAGCTAAGATTTGGAAGCAAGCTAAGTGGCTATCAAAAGATAAATGGATAAAGAAAATGTGATAAATAGACACAATGAAGTACAATTCAGTCATTAAAGAGTGAGATTCAGTCATTTACAACAACATGGATAGTACTAGAGATCATTATGTTAAGTGAAATATGCCAGACACAGAAAGACAAGTAACACATGTTCTCATTTATGTGTGGGAGCTAAAAATCAAAACAATTGAACTCATGGACATAGAGAGTAGAAGAGTCGTTACCTGGGGCTGGCAATGCTTTCTGGGGCTTGGGATGAGGGGTTGAGATGGTTAAATGCTACAAAGTGAAGTACTTAGAAAGAATGAATAAGACCTACTCTTTGATAGCACGACAGGGTGACTATAGTCAATAACTTAATTGTACATTTTAAAATAAGTTAAAGAGTGTAATTGGATTATTTGTAACTCAAAGAATTAATGCTTGAAGGGATGGATACCCCATTCTCCATGATGAGCTTTTTTCACATTTCATGCCTGTATCAAAATATCACATTAACCCATAATATATACACTTTGTAGCTACAAAATTCTTAAAAAATAAAAAATAGAAACTAGGAGTGATGTTCTATCAAAGTGCAATAATTTAAGTGTTCTAAATTTACAACTCCACTGCATCTGTGACATCAAATGTTTCATTGATTTCATTGAATGAATGCAAACCTCACAAAATCTTATTATGCAAAATAATTCAAATTTAGCATGAGGTTATAAGTTTATTTTTTATCATTATTAAATGAGACATTCAATGCTACTGTTCAAAAATTGAGAGCAAAAGTACTGTTCTAGTTGAGAAAATCAAATTGGATACTAAGGATGCATTTTCTTGGAAACTATCTTTCTGTATTCAATGCCTTGGATGGTACTCATCACAGAATTATTACTGCATGGGTTCTTTTTAAGAAAATCTGGAAAGAATAAGATGAATTAGGTAGCTATCAGAAATAATTTGATAAATGACAGTTAGGATAACAGCTACTTAGTAAAATATTTGGCAATACTCTTTCCACTTTTGCAATCTCAAGTCATTCTTCATTTGTCATATTGTAGTATTTGGAAAATATTATGGCAGCATATGATATTTCATATATTATATGATATTTGATATATGAGAGTCCACTGAAAATATATGCCAAAATGTAAACTTTCTGTTTCAAGTAATATAGAAGATACAGTATGACAGAAAATATCAAAGTTGAAGAAAGAAAAAATAAATTAAATTTTTGACAAAATAAAACAAACTTTTACTACATTTAACAAAGAACTACCAAAAGAGTAAATATGCATTGAGACCCACAAACAAACAAACAAAAAGGAAAAACTATGGGTCAGAAACAAACATCTCACCTATTTTCACAGTGAGGACTTCTGACAGCTTCTGTGAAACTAAAGATTCTGAAATGATAGATGCACTAAGCGTAGGAGGAAGGAAGGAAATCTGTTGGCTAATAGAAAGTTTGGAATGTAGTATTAGGAGAATCCTACATATGGCATTGACTCCAGATGAACATAGTCATAATTGGGGGATAATTATAAGCTTTACTATACAGTAAAGAATATCAAAGAAAATTACCTGGATGTGACACTAGGTAGAGGATCTCACATACATATAGAAATGAACACATATTTGTAATCACATATTAGAAACCAACACATAAATGGTTACCATAAAAAATTCATGTCAATAAATATGAAAATGTGTATTAATATGTTCCAAAAACAAATATAACTTATAAACAGAGTATTTGCATTACCTCAACACTTTGAATGTAACCTAATTATAAATTTAAAAAAAAATCCTTTACAGAAAGTAATTATGGTGCATAATGCTCTGCAGGTGAGTTCTACAGAGTATTAAAGAAACATAATTCTAACAAAAAAGCTTGGAAAAGAGAAAAACCTGAACCCTGAATCTCATTTTATATGACATGCATAACTCTGATAACCAAATAATTTGATATAGATTAAAATAAAGAAAAATACACATTAATTTCACTAGAAATAGAATTATAAGTATCATGAATTAATTATTGAGCAATGCATAAAAATATTTTGAAAATGATACAACATTAATAAACTGAATGTTAATGTTAGAAAATATAGCATGCAATTTTCCATTAATATAGCAAAGAAAATATTATTCCCATTTGATAGTTGAAAATCATTATTATCATTTAAAACTCTTATTAATTCCAAATAGTAGCCAACATTTTCATCTTATAAGAATCATAAACGAAACACTAAACACCATGATAAATGATGAATTGTTAAAAGGATTCTGTTTAGTATCAGGAAAAATTTAAGGACTTAAGCTAGTACTACTTTTATTTAAGAATCATAAACATTGAAAGTGCCTATAATTAGACAAGGGTAAAAAATAAAAATGCATATTTGTAAAAGAAAACAAATATAAAGAATAGTTAATAGAATATACAGGTAAATTACTGAAATTTATGAAGTCATTTATAAAGTTTGATATTTAAAAAATCAACTTGAAATTCAAATTCCCTTTAATAAAATAGTAATGATCAATAAGAAAATACAGTTTTAAATTAATAAATTTTTAGATTTTAACAAATATAAGTTCATAGAAAAAAGCTAATACAAATCATGCAGTTATTATTGAAGAATATTTACAAAATATTGGAACACATTGAAAATATCTGGAGACATATGCTAGCTTTTGGATATGAATACTCAACGTTATGGATATGAAAAAAAGACTGCAAATCAATCCAAAAATGTTTTAATGGCGTTCAAATAAAATATTACTAGAAAAACTGATTCTTCTATGTATATATAGTGATCTCTCTTCTCAGGACAGTGGGTATTTTGGCCAGCTTCATGTTTGTTTTGGGGACTGGCCTTTGCATTATTGAATATTTGGCAGTACTCCTTGTCTCTCCCCACCAGTCACCCTTCATGGCGACTAATCATGTGTCCATGCTTTGCCAAATGTCCCACTGTTAGCAAAATGGCCCCAACTGTGATCCTTGTGATAGAGAAATGAAAGACTGGAAATAGCCAAGAAGAAGAAAAATAGAGGGAGGCCTGGCTTTGTTAGAGTACAGGTTATAATGTTAAGTTTTGCTGATTAAAACTTTAGGTATTATCTCTACAGTAATAGGAGGAATTCATCATTACTCATGAAGTAAGTACTTACTCAAATGAGAAACAGTGAAGTTTCATTCTTTACAATATGAAAAATCAATAACACTTGTATAGAAAAATCAATGTAAAAGGCAAATTTAGAAAACTTCAAAAAAGCAATATAAAACTATAAACTGAGATAGGAAAATATTTCTTATGCAAAACAAAGAACTATAAGATATGTGTAAATCATCAATAATGTTGACTTATTCAATGGAGAATGCTGTTTATATAAAAATGCATAATTAGAGTAGAAATATAGGTCACTTTCTGTGAGAATAGTGTCTATAATGAATCAAATCTTTTTATGCAGAAAATATAAACAACATATATGAATCACTACAAACAACTTACCATATAGAAAGATGGTTGAAAACATCAACAGTATTTCACAGAAGAAAGTTAAATAAACCATAACCTCTGAAGAAACAAAACAATACAAAAAAAAAAGCATAACCCATTGAATATCAGATAAACAAAAAAATCAAAAATGTTGAACCTATTGAATATCAGAGAAACAAATTGAAATCTATAATAAAATTCATTTTATATTCAACAATGTTATAATAATTGACATCCATTAATATCAAGCATGTAAGTGATAGAACAAGTAGGAGCTTTCATCTCACCAATAGCGGGAGTGTAATTCCTACATTCCATAGTGTTTTATTGTTTTTGGTAATTCCAGGGAAGAAGAATATGCACATTGGTGGTTATTCACTGGGATCATCAAGAAAACCACTGGCTGGGATTTAAGGTAATACGGCTTAGTGTGAGTAAAGACTGCATATATTTCTTAGTGTGATTAACCTATATTGATTAATTTTATTCAATTTTATTTCAATGTATTTCACAATAAAAATGTTTTTAAAATGTAAAAAACAATATTGTCAACATACTTGTTGCAGTACATCATTGCTATTATTGTGTGTTTAAAAATAAACAAATAGATCAAGGATAAAAAAGCTCTTCTCATCCTAGAATCTTTTTAAATGCTCCACAGCATCAATGTGTTATTCTTGGTCTGTGATATACACTTCTTTACATAAATATGTTTTTTTAACATAATGCTCAACCAAGCTGTCTGCTGTCTTCTATTTATCCATTTTTGGTTATTTCACTTAATGTTATTTCACTTTTTCATAAGGTTCTACTTGTTTGTTTCAGTTATTTTAAGATGGTGGACTATGACACAACCTATTCAAAAATGAGTTACAAATTCAATTTAATTATCCAACTAATATCAAGTTTTACTGACAGTTCACTGAGTTTAATTCACTATGTATACAGTTACTAGTCTGCCATCAAATTTTATAAAAACAGTTCTGACAAGTCTGCACATTCACAGTAATTTAATAGAGTGATATGGAGTGTAAATGAACTAGAAAATAATGCATTAGAAGCTCCACATATATAAATTAGGATGGATACATTAATACTCTTATTTTTGGTAACTGTCAGCATTTTTAACTAGGTAATTACCTGTATGATTATGTTTTTACATAAACATAAATTTAAAATGAAGACAAAGTATATTAAGTAAAACTAAGCATAAATGCAAATACAACCAATATTCTAAGGAATATTAATTTTCAGTGGATGTTGATATTAAACTTATATTTCAAATATTAAAACATGTATTTCCCAGCACACTATGACTTTTGCAATTTTATATAATCAAATTTATTGCCTTTACTTTGAATGTTCCTGAATTCTTTCGATTCTTAAAATACCCTCTCTCTAGGTGTGGTGACTCACGTATGTAATCCTAGCACTTCAGGAGGCAAAGGCAGGAGGATTACAGGAGGCCAGCAGTTCGAGGCCAGCAGTTCAAGGCCAGCCTGGTCAGCAGAGTGAAACTCTATCTCTAAAAAAAATAAAAAATAAAAAATAAAAAAGTTAGGCATAACGGCATGTGCTTATAGTCCTAGCTACTTGAAAGGCTAAGATGGGAGGATTGCTTAAGCCTAGGAGTTTGTTGCTACATTCAGCTATGATAGTGAACTACACAGCAGCCTGGAAGACAGAGTACAATCCGTCTCTAAGAAATAAACACATAAATAAAAGATTAAGAAAAGCTCTTCTCATCCTAGACTCTTTTTAAATGTTCCACAATATCATCGTGTTATTCTTGGTCTGTGGGATATACTTCTTTACATTGATATGTTTGTTCAAATATAATGTTCAACCAAGCCATCTGCTTTATTTATCTATCTTTTGATTATTTCACTTAAATATAACATTTTGATTTCATAGTATTTTATCCATTTTAGTTAATCTTTTATAAGGCCATAATATTTTAATTGATCACATATTAAAAAATATATGTGTCAGACACTGTTCTAGGAGTTGAAGAAGAAACAGCTTCTTGCTCCCAGTAACTGTGCATTCTAGAAGAAGACAAAAACTTAATGAAGAGAAAATACCAGTGGTTAAACATGTAGTTACTTGAGATAATGTAGTAAATGATATCCTGATTTAGAAGGTCATGTACTATCTTTGAGAACATTGCAAACACACTTTAGCCAATCAGGAAATTGATTTAGTGGGTCATGACCAACATTTTAAAATGTAGATTAAAATAGTGAACTATGGTATACAATAGCATAGCACGATATAACATAAGATACAAGGGAAGAATCAGATGTTATATCCATGGGGTAAATGTTCTGAGAGTTTGTTTTTTGCAATAAGTATGTATGAAACTGCATACGTATGTCTACGTGTATTTGCTTGTTTGTATAATATATCACGATATAAAATGCTTTTCTTTTCTTACCACTGGTTCAGGGAAAGAATTAAAAACACTGAGTTACCGTAAATACCCTTTTATATAAATAGGGTTGACACGTAACAGTTATTGAGCAATTTCTATATATTATGTTCACTTCTAGGTGTTCCTTAATTAATCCTCACAACACTAACATTATATTGTCTTAATATTATTTTCTTTTTACAGAGAAGGAATTTAGAGTACTGGACAGCCAAAGCACTTTCTTAAGTTAATTTTCAAGTTGACATGATATTTGAATATACATTCATATTATTATTGTATGCACATTTAAAACAGGGTGTGAAGAGTTATTTTTCATTATTGAACGATAAAAGAATTCTTCTAATTTGGAAACTGTTTTGTTCTTTTTTTTCGCAGTTCTTTATTCTCATGAAAATGCTGCAATAATATTTGAGGATAGAAGGACGTGCACTCTGATTATTTCTTTGGACATTTACTTGAGTATATTTAAGACCTCTGATGTATTTTGATAAAATAATATCTAAAAAGACTGAAATTTATGCACCAATCAACAGTATCTAAAAGAATCTTGAAGGTGGAGGTACTCTTGTTCTGGTACTCACTCCCTTTGACTAATCTAGAGATTTGAGCATATCTGTGCTATTGTTCTTTGCACGGCTCTTTGTTTTAACTTTTAAGTTGTCATCTCCACCCTTGTTCGCAGGGAAGCTACTTAAATTTCCAAGTATGCAAAGTTCCAGTGAACTTCTGTGAATCCCTTCTGATTTCTTTCTGCCATATTATCTAATTACCACCAGAATATCAGGTTTTTTCATTTGTTTGACAATAGTTTGTTTTTGTTCAGTTTTTCCCTGATAGAGAGAAAATAAAACAAATGACTAAAAAGGCAAGATATTGGTTCACACGTGTTTGCTGCACAGACAGGTCATGTCCACTGTGACCACTGTTTTTTCTAGCAGACAAATACCCCATATAACAGAGTGTGACATATAGAGAATTAAGGTGATTAAAACTATTTTCCTATGTTTCTGGGACTATCTGACCTTTCCAAGCTCAAAAGATAGATTGTCCTTTGTAGTTACATGTTTCTCAGCCTAGGTAATTTTCAAGATGACACTTCTCTTTGGTTCAGCAACCAGCCTTAAAAATGAAAGGAACTGGTCTGTGCTCCCTATTAACCCAAAGATAGTGTATCCCAATAGAAGAGTATATGCAGAAGAACAGCAAGTCTACTGGGTAACTAGGAATTTTTTGTGAAACTAATATTACCTGGGAAGGGAGCAGATATTGCTGCTGGGTGTAGGTTATTTAGGACTGTGAGATCTAAATTAAGTTCTTTATACTTCATCAGAATATTATACCCTGCAGAGTGCTGGGAAGCCATCAGATGTAATAGATGATGAACAAAGCTCAAGAATACAAGTGTACCCCTGTAAATCATTCAACAACCTCGAGAGAGCTCAGCCCATGAGCCTGTTTGCCCAGTGTTGAAAGTTTAAGCTCTGTGACATTTAACTGACTAGAGAATAATGAACAGTTTTTGATACTTAATTAGGGTTGGGTCATAGAACAGAGATTACCTGTTAATCTTTGGCTCATAAGATAAACTTCTTATATATAAATTTTGGCTTACACAAGCTTATCTGATAAACTTTGGCTTTGGAAGATAGCAGACCTAGGCTGGCTTGGGTGGGCTCAGGTAGATAGCGCCGCAGCACATGACTTCAGCTGAGGCTGCAGGTATCGGCTTTGTCTGGGGATAAACAACCAAATGCTCACACAGATGGCTGGCAGTCGCTGCTGCTCTTTGCTGGGAGTTCATCTGTGAGTTTATTTGAATGATACGGTGGCCTTTCCCTGCATCTTGGGCTTCTTAAAGCATGGCAGCTCGGCACGGTGGCTCACGCCTGTAATCCCAGCACTTTGGGAGGCTGAGGCGGGAGGACCATGAGGTCAGGAGTTCAAGACCAGGCTGGCCAATATGGTGAAACCCGTCTCTACTGAAAATACAAAACTTAGCCAGGTGTGGTGGTGCACACTTGTAATCCCAGCGACTAGGGAGGCAGAGGCAGAAGAATCACTTGAACCTGGGGGATGGAGATTGCAGTGAGCCAAGATTGCACCAGTGCACTCCAGCCTGGGTGACAGAGGGAGATTCTGTCTCAAATAATAACAACAACAATAATAATAATAATAATAATAATAATAGTAAAGCATGGTGGCTGCTGTCCAAGAGAAAAAACGTAGAAGCTGCCAAACTTTTCAAAGCTTGGCAGAGTCCCAGAATGTCACTTTTGCTGTCTTCTAATAAACTCAATCCTCTAAAAGGGAGTGAAATATACATAAAAGGAGAAATGAATTGAATGCACTATCTATGGAGCCTTCTGACCACAAAAGCCTTTTATGTTAACCACATATTTATCATATCCAGCACCCTTTATTCCTTCAGTTAAAGACTGTTGATCTGCCTTCACACTCGCTGACCTTTCCTTTGGCTGTGTGCCATCTGTTCCTAAGCCTATATAGTGAAATTTTTATTTCAGATATTGCTCTTTTCAATTCTGGTGTTTTCATTTGGTTTCCTTTTATAGTTTGTATTTGTATAAGATTTTTCAATGTATTTATTATGATGTCTATTTTTTCTAAGTTCTTGAAACTTTAGTGATAGGTCTGTTAAATTTCTCTCTGCTAATTTCAATTTTTGAAATTTCAGCTTTTATATTGTTTCATATTACGCTTCATAAATTGTCACAGGCTTGTTGACTTAACACAAATTTATCACACAGATCTGTAGGTCAGGAGCCCATGGGGCTCACTGGGCTAAAATGAAGGTGATTTCAGGACTGTGGATAGGGGCGAAACTGTTATAGTTTTTCTAGTTTCTAGAGGCTGAGTTTACTAAATTCTTCTTTTTATATGATACAAGATATTCTTAACCCACCTTATTTTAATAAGGACTTCTATGTTTAGGGTGTCAATAGGAGGTTTTGATGAACACCAACATGCATTCTTTAACATCTGCTTGTGTGTACTTATTTCTATTCATTTTGCCCCTGATATTTTATGTCAGTCTACTCACAAACTCACCAGGCACTCTCCAGATCACTAAAAGCATTCCTTAACTTACTCCAATAATTGGGGTCATCATAGAATCTATTTCAATTTTTGAAATTATGTCCTCATTCTGACATTTTTCTAAACTTCATCTAAGTATTTCTCCATCTGCACTTTTGTCCAACTAGTCTATCTCTATGACTTCAGCTCTTACTTTGAAATGCCTATTTCATAGGGAAATTCTGTACTGCTAATATGTTAATATGGGTTTCTAACTCAGGTAGGAGTCTTACATTGAGAATGAATACCTTTCCTTTTAGAGGCTCTAAAATTGTCTGTCACTTCTATATATTTCAGAACCAATAATGAGGCACAGGAAGATCCACAACAAATTGCGTGTGTGTGTGTGTGTGTGTGTGTGTGTGTGTGTGTGTGTGTATGTGTGTGTGTGTGCATGTGTGTTTCTTGTGGTCTGTAGTAGTTTCAATAATTTCACCTTTCCCCTAGAAAAGAACAATATGAGGAATCCAAGAGTTCACCTATGCTAAACCAGTTTTATTTAGCCACATCCTACTCAATCATTTCTGACATGATTACTTATTCTTTATTCACATCTTACTCACAAAGCCAGTTTCTGACACATCAACTTATATTTTTCTAACCTTAAAGACAGGATTATATATGTGTGTGTGTGTGTGTGTGTGTGTGTGTGTGTGTGTGTGTGT